>JAOPSE010002623.1:0-80129 GCA_029449295.1 Zea luxurians | reverse complement strand
CAATAACGAAGATGTTTTCTAATGAAGGTTGTTTTGTATGAATAAAGCTTGAAAATGCAGCAAGATTTGGAAGATAAAAAACACAGAAGTTATAATTGAAAACTTAGAAAGCAAGATAAAAACCAATCAGCTGCTCTTGAAAAGAAAGACTTCGAGCTTCAGACAACCAAAGGCTTATTGGCAGAAGCTAAAGCTAAAATAGCAAAATTAAATACGAAGCTTCTCTCCCAGTCAGAAAGCTTCGAACAAGAAAAGCGAAAGCTTAATGCAAAATTTGAGGCCGAGGTCCAGAAAAGTTCAGATTTGAAAAATCATTGACAAGCCTTCAAAACAAATGTCTAGAGTTCAGTAATCGATGTGTTCAACGGCTGAAGCAAGTCTTCTATTCGGTTGGAGCCAGCAGCGAAAAATTTAATCCTTCGTCTAAAGACCTGCCAGGGGCCTTCGAACATATCGAAGGTGAAATTGATGACCTTGAAGAAGTTATAGCTGGAATGGTGACTTTTGTGCCCTGGTAGCTTCTCGGGGCACATCTGTCGCCTTCCTGAAATCTGGCTGCGAACATGGAAAGGTTATCAATAGACCCAATTTCAGCTTATCACCAGCAGACCTGGATGATATTCCCAACCTTGCTCGAAGCATGGCAAATAGATTTATAAAACTGGTATGGACAAAGGGTGGACGAAGCAAAGCTGGTGATGAAGCTCGGAGTCATCTTAAGCCGGTAACAAAATCATACCTTGTGCTTACCTCTTCCTTCGAACTTGAATTTTGCTTACAATACTTGAATACGTACAGGATGACGAAGCCGAAGTTTAATGAATGACGAAGCCGAAGCTCAATGGATACTAATGAAGCTTGAATAGATAACTATAGAAAAAACTCTAAAAACCCTTGTAATAACCTTTGTAAAGAACAATGTAATTAATTTTTACTTTGTAAACTTTGTCCATACCATGTAATATATCCTTACCTTTCCATCAATGTATAAAGTGCTTTGGTGTGAACGAAATTAGCATTTTTAGCCGAAGGCGAAAAACACCTTCCCTTCTTTTCATACACAGTGAAGCATAAAGACTGCTTTTTTTCTTTTTGCGAAGCCTTATCTTTAGAGCCGAAGCAACTGCCTGTGTTATGATGGTGATGATCCTATGTATGTCTAAATGAATGTTTATGAATGCAAATGTATGATGTAATGTATGGTGCAAATGAATGTCCAAACACACACATATGAAGCCACAACCACATCCTTCATTCCCTTAGGAATAACCAAAGTCTCTTTGCCGTTTATTTTTTCGGCTTCACCGCTTATTTTTCGGTGTATCAGCGCTGACTTTTCGCTGTAAGTTCTGCATTCCCTTAGGAACGTCTTTTGAACCTCTTCGCCTTCTATTTCGGCGGTATCGCGTTGACTTTTCGCGCTTCTCCTTATATTTCGGCAGAATCAACGTTGACTTTTCACTGTAAGCTCTGCATTCCCTTAGGACGACTTTTGAGCAGAAAACTTACACTGCGCTCCCTTAGGAATGGCTTTTTGTAGCTTTGTCGTGCTCTGCATCCCCTTAGGGACGTCTTTCGAGCCTCTCCCTGCTTTTTCTTTTCTCTTTCCACTCGATGGTGCATGTTCAGCTTTTACATTTACATCTTTGGGGGATATTGCTCTTGTAGAGCTAAAATAAGAAAAAGAGAAATTACATGCTATGGCCCTGTTAAAAACCTTTCTCCCCCTTTGGAAAGGAAAATGGTGCCATAGGAAAAAATAAAAACATTACATCAAGCTACACATAATATCGCTGAAGCTCATCCGCATTCCAAGATCTAGGAATGTCGTTGCCGTCCATATCCTTCAATCTGTAAGAACCGGGTCTTGACGAAGATACTACCAGAAAAGGTCCTTCCCACTTCAACTGTAGCTTGCCTACTGTATCTGGGTTGGCGACTCTCCGAAGTACCAAGTGCCCTGGCCTGATATTTTTTAACCGAACTTTTTTGTCACGCCATTTTATTGTTTCAGCTTGATATTTATTGATGTTCTCCACAGCCTGAAGCCTGATCCCTACTATAGCATTTTTTGCCATAGAATAATCAACTTCGTCCTCTGCCGCAGCCACTGTTCTTATTGATCCTGCTTTAGCTTCTTCCGGGGTTATTGCTTCGTCACCAAACAGTAATTTGAATGGTGTAAAGCCTGTTGACCTTGACATTGTTTGTGTGGCTCCACACCACTTTGATCAATTCATCTGGCCACTTTCCTCTGGGCTGATTAAAGAATAACTTCATTATTCCCATCATTATAATGCCATTAGCTCTTTCGACAAGTCCATTTGACTCCGGATGTCTAACCGATGCAAAATGGATCTTCATGCCAATTTGTTCACAGAACTCTTTGAAAGCTTCGGCATCAAACTGTGTTCCGTTGTCCACAGTAATAGCCTTCGGCACTCCAAAACGACAAACAATATTTTGCCAGAAAAATTTCTGAACAGTGAACGAATTTATTGTGGCTAAAGGCTTTGCCTCAATTCATTTGGAAAAATATTCTACCGCCACCACAATATTTTAAATTTCCTTGTGCTGGTGGAAGTGGGCCTAACAAATCAAGGCCCCACCTTTGCAACGGCCAAGTGGGCTGTATTAGCTGAGTCAAAGATGAAGGCTGTTTTTGATCTCTTGCACATTTTTGACAACCTTCACACTTTTGAACTAATTCTGCTGCATCCGAAGCTGCCTTCAGCCAATAAAATCCTTGACGAAAGACTTTTCCCAGCAAGGGCGTAGAACCGATGTGAGATCCACACAGACCTGCGTGTATTTCCTTCATCAATTCTATACCTTCAGCTCTGGATAGACATTTGAGCAATGGAGAGCAGACTCCATGTTTGTACAACTCTCCTTCTATTATTACATATGGTCGGGCTCTTGCCTCTATTCTCTTATTTTAAGCTTCGTCATCTGAAAGGCAATTGCCCTAGAGAAAGGATATAATCTCAGTTCTCCAATCTTCACTATGAACAGGAGATATATTGAGAACTGCTCTTTCAAGAAGTTCCACCGAAGGTGCTCTTATTGTCTCAATGAATACTTCGAAGGTAAAGGCAGCCCCTGTGCCGCTGACTTGGCTAGCAGATCAGCGTGCTCATTTTCTCCTCGTGGAATATTCTTGATAGAAAACCCTTCGAAAGAAGCTTCAAGACTTCGAACTGTATCCAAGTATTTCTCAAGCTTCGGGTCTCTTGCTTTACAACTCTTGTCAATATGACCAGAAATAACTTGGGAATCGATTTTAAGAACCGCCCTTCTTATCCCCATTTCCTTTAACTTCCGAAGCCCCAAAAGCAAAGCTTCGTATTCAGCAATATTATTTGTGCAGCTGAAATCAAGTTTCACTGCATAGCATGTTCTGACTTTGGAAGGTGCAACTAAAACAGTAGCTACACCTGCCCCGAAGGTTCCCCAGGAACCGTCGCAGAACACTGTCCAAGCTTCGGCATCTTTACTTGCTTCTTCTTCCTGAGCCCCTGGCGTCCAGTCAGCGATGAAGTCTCCTAATGCCTGGGACTGGATCGAGGATCTATGCACATAATCAATGCTAAATTTGTTGAGTTCCGCAGCCCACTTTCTAATCCTTCCAGTAGCTTCTCTGTTCCTCATAATATCCTTCAAAGGCTGTGATGAAGGAACAATTATATGGAATGCTTGAAAGTAATGCCGAAGCTTCCTAGAGGCCATTGAGACAGCATATACCACTTTCTCCAATTCTGTATAGTTTTTCTTTGATAAGCTGAGGACTTCGGAGACGAAGTATACTGGGGCTTGCTTTTTGATTTGTCCTTCAAGCTTTTCCTGCACAAGCGCTACACTTACTGCAGAATGCGAAGCTGCCACATATAATAACAGAGGAGCCCCTGGCGTGGGTGGAGTTAATGTTGTTAGGTCTATCAGGTACTGCTTCAGCTCTTCGAAGGCTTTCTGCTGAGCTGATCCCCATTGAAAGACTTCGGCCGACTTCAGCACTTCAAGGAATGGTAAATTTCTCTCTGCTGATCTATATATGAATCGATTCAGAGATGCCAGTCTTCCTGTCAGCCGTTGGGCTCCCTTCTTTGTGCTTGGCGGCTCCATCCGAAGAATAGCTTCGATTTTATTTGGATTAGCTTCGATCCCTTTTGTTGAAACTAGACAACCAAGGAATTTTCTCTTCTTTACTCCGAAGACACATTTTTCTGGATTCAACTTCAGGCCAGCTTGCCTAAAGTTGGCAAATGTTTCCTGCAGATCAGCAATGTGATTTTCTTGCTTCGTGCTTTTTACTATGATATCATCAACATATGTTAGCACATTTCTGCCTATCTGGGAATGAAGGACTTTCGCTGTCATTCTGCTAAAGCTTCCTCCAGCATTCTTGAGCCCCTCAGGCATCCGAAGATAACAATATGTACCACTGGGGGTTATGAAGCTGGTTTTAGGCTCATCTTCCTTCTTCATCCAGATTTGATGGTAGCCTGAATAACAATCTAGTAGACTCATGAGCTCCGACGAAGCTGCTGCATCTACTAGAGAATCTATCCTTGGTAATGGAAACTCATCCTTCGAACATGCCTTATTAAGATCAGTAAAATCGATGCACATTCTCTATTTACCATTGGCCTTCTTCACCATAACTGTGTTAGCTAGCCATTCTGGTTATTTTACTTCTCTGATGACTCCAGCACTAAGAAGTCTTTTCACTTCATTCGGAGCACCTTTGGCTTTGTCATCAGACATTTTCCGAAGCCTCTGCTTTCTAGGTCTGAAGGATGGATCGACATTGAGCGAGTGTTCAATGACATCCCTGTTGACACCACAGAGATCGTTGGCGGACCATGCGAAGACAACTTTGTTGTTGAACAGAAACCTTGTTAGGTTTTTCTCCTGTTCCTCAGACAATTGAGATCCCAGCAACACCTTCTGCTCTGCTATATCTTCACATAAGAGCATGGGCTTCGGCTGATCGGTCGAAGCAGCCTTCTCCCTTCTGTACTTGTATTGCCCACAAGCTTCGGCTCCATCTATATTATGGATTGCTTTTGAATCTGTCCATTTTCCTTCAGCCTTTCTGGCAGCTTCCTCGCTTCCATGAATAGCAATAGGCCCTTGATCCGAAGGTATCTTCATGCAAAGATATGCTGGATGAAGAATTGCTTTAAAAGCATTGAGTGTCCCACGACCAATGATTGCATTGTAGGGGTACTCCATGTCAACAATATCAAACACAACTTGCTCAGTTCTTGTATTGTTGACAAATTCGAAGGTCACTAGCATCGTGATCTTGCCGAGCGCTACAATTTGTCTTCCTCCAAAGCCACAAAGAGGGTGTGTAGCATCATGAATTTTATCCTCTAGCTCTTGCATCTGTCTGAAGGCCTTAGCAAATATAATATCCGCTGCACTGCCTGTGTCAACCAGAACATTGTGAACTAGAAATCCTTTGATAACACAAGAAATAACCATAGCATCATTGTGAGGGTAATCCTTGAGCTGTAGGTCCTCTTGGGAGAAGGTAATTGGGATGTGGGACCATCTTGACTTGATGAAGGGTCCCTGCACCCCGACATGTTGTACCCTTCTCTGTGCCTCCTTCTTCTGCCTCTTGTTGGCCGGCTCTAAGCATGAATCGCCTATTATCGGGAGTACCAGCTTCGAAGCCAAAGCAGCTCCAGCTTGGTTGTTGAACGAAGCCATCAACTCAAAAGGTGGAAGTGAGTTCACCGGAGGTGGGCGCCAATGTTGGGGACTTGTTCTCAAATGCTATGAATTAAGAACAAGGCAACATAAAATGTTAAATATTAATGTCCCTCGTCCGCTGAAGCATTATCTCCCCAAGGATTTAATGAACTTCGGACGAAGGCCATGAGCAAAATATTACGAAGGTCACACCTTCGTAATCAGACTTATAAAACAATGAAATACAAAATATAAAATATTAGAGAAAAATATACCAAAGACAGATAATTTCATTCACATATTTTATTATACAAACCTAAACATTATACACAATATTTAGGTATGTTTATACCTTCGCCTTGGCAGAAAACAATAATTCCAGCGTAATGTGTCAGCGATTACAAGATTGTGTGAACAGTATAGGGGTATTGTTCACCTATTAATAGGCACAGGGTGCATCCTGTGTAAAATTACATTTATGCCCTTTACAATCGACTACAATAATGACACAAAACATCATGGGTCTTTAAGGCATTTCATCTTTAAGTCGGTTCACCCTTCGTCTTGAGATCTGTCACCGTGCCGAAGCTTATAGGTGATAGCTTCGGCGCTGCTTCTGAGAGGATCTACCGAAGGTGTTCTATTTCTTTAGGATCTTCGGCTACGAAGCATACCCCCAACAAGCCTCTTCCTCTGAGTGATTACTCCATTGGATCTTATACATTTTGATCGATTTAGCCCGAGTTGATCTTTCCTTGCAATCCAGAACCTTAGAAGGGTACTCTTGGTACGATAGATCTGGCTCTATCTCCACTTCTGGTTCTACTATGATCTCAGTCGGCAATCGAACACATTTCTTCAGTTGGGATACATGGAATACATTGTGGATGGCAGACATTTTTGGAGGTAGCTTCAATTTGTATGCCACGGGTCCACAAGCTTCCACGATCTCATAAGGTCCAATGTAGCGAGGGGCTAACTTGCCTTTGATCCCAAACCTTTACACTCCTTTGGTGGGTGATACTTTTAGATATACGAAATCTCCCACTTCAAACTGGAGAGGTTTTCTTCTCTTATCGTGTTAACTCTTTTGCCTGGCCTGAGCAGCTTCTAGATTCTTCCTGATTAGCTTGACTTTCCTTTCGGCTTCAGTCACTAAGTTAGGTCCAAAAATTTCTCTTTCTCCAGGATGAGACCAATTGAGGGGTGTTCGAAACCTTCTTCCATATAGGGCTTCGAAAGGTGCCATCTTTAGGCTGGATTGATAATTGTTGTTATAAGCAAACTCTGTCAAGGAGAGGTACTTATCCTAGTTCTTGCCGCAATCAATCGCACAAGCCCTTAGCATATCTTCAAGAATTTGATTTACCCTTTCGGTCTGACCATCAGTCTGTGGGTGGTAAGCTAAACTTCTTAATAACTTGGTTCCCAAGGACTCTTGCAGTTGTTCCCAAAATCTGGCAACGAATTGGGCTCCTCGGTCAGAGACAATGGTCCGAGGTAATCCGTGCAAACACATAATTCGGTCAATGTACAGCTCTGCATACTTCTGAGCTTTATCGGTGGTGTGCACTGGAAGAAAATGTGCCACTTTAGTCAATCGGTCTACAATGTCCCAAATTGAATCATGATGTTGAGAGGTGTTGGGAAGACCCACAATAAAATCCATGCTGATTTCATCCCATTTCCATGAAGGTATTGATAGGGGTTGCAAGGCACCAGCTGATTTCAAGTGGCTTGCCTTTATCCTCTGACATGTGTCACATTCTGATACATATTGGGCTATCTCCCTCTTCATTCTGGTCCACCAATACAAGGGCTTCAGATCATGGTACATTTTGGTACTTCCTAGATGCATGGACAATTTGGAGAGATGAGCCTCATCCAAGATTTTCTTCTTGAGATCCTTATTTTTAGGAACCACCAATCTGCTTTCAAACCACAATATACCCTTCCTATCCTGGCGAAACACTTATACTTCTCTATCTACTGATGGAGGTTCTCTTTAATGATTTGCACTCCTTGTCACTGAGTTGGGCCATGATTATCTGGTCTTGCAAAGTTGGCTCAATGGAAATGTGAGACAAAGCACCAGAAGGAATCACTTCAATCTTTATTTTGCTCAACTCATCACAT
Organism: Zea luxurians; assembly: GCA_029449295.1. NCBI lineage: Eukaryota > Viridiplantae > Streptophyta > Magnoliopsida > Poales > Poaceae > Zea > Zea luxurians. The sequence continues at coordinate 72,290 of JAOPSE010002623.1, read as the reverse complement.
AGGGTGTTGATGCGAGAATCCATCATAACACAATTGCATTGCGACTTCCGACTCAAGGCATCAGCTACTACATTAGCTTTTCCTGGGTGGTAGTGTACCTCCAGGTCATAGTCCTTGATCAGCTCTAGCCATCTTCTCTGCCTCATGTTGAGATCAGCCTGAGCAAAAATATACTTGAGGCTCTTATGATCTATGAAGATGTTGCAGTGGGTTCCCATCAAGTAGTGTCTCCACATCTTCAATGCATGAACTACGGCTGCTAACTCTAAGTCATGAGTCAGATAATTTTGCTCGTGAGGCCTAAGTGCCCTGGATGCGTAGGCAATGACCCGGTTGTCCTACATCAAAAACAACCCAGTCCAATGCCAGAGGCATCACAGTACACATCAAAAGGCTTACCGTTGTCAGGTTGCGCTAACACTGGTGCTGTGGTCAGATGCTGCCTCAAGGTGTGGAAAGCATCTTCGCACTTCTAACCCCAAACAAACTTGGCTCCTTTCTTCAATAATTCAGTCATGGGCTTCGCAATTCGAGAGAAATCCGGAATGAATCTTCGATAATAGCCGGCCAATCCCAGAAAGCTTCGAATCTGATGGACAGTTGTTGGCGGCTTCCAGTTCATCACCTATTGCACCTTATCCGGATCAACTGCTATGCCTTCTTGAGAGATAGTGTGACCCAAGGATTTGATTTCCTTCAGCCAAAAATCACATTTTGACAACTTGGCATAAAGACGGTGCTCTCACAGATGTTGAAGCACTACATGCAAATGACCGGCATGCTCTTCTTCGTTCTTTGAGTACACCAAGATATCGTCGATGAAAACCACCACGAACTTGTCCAGTTCGGGCATGAAGACAGAATTCATCAGATACATGAAGTATGCTGGCGCATTAGTCAGCCCAAACGACATTACCAAATAATCATACAGCCCATATATGGTTGAGAAGGCAGTCTTCGGAACATCACTTGCTCGTATCTTGATCTGATGATAGCCGGAGCGAAGTCTATTTTGGAAAACACTTTGGCTCCGACCAATTGATCGAAAAGAACATCAATACGAGGCAAAGGATACTTGTTCTTGATAGTCACCGCATTAAGTGGGCGGTAATCTATACATAGCCTCAAGCTTTCATCCTTCTTCTTCACAAACAAGGTCGGACATCCCTAAGGTGAAGTACTTGGACGGATGAAACCATTGTCTAACAACTCTTGCAATTGCTTCTTCAATTCTGCAAATTCAGCGGGTGGCATCCGGTAAGGCCTCTTGGAAATAGGTGTCGTTCTTGGTTGCAACTCGATGGCGAATTCAATATCCCGGTCTAGTGGCATTCCTGGCAATTCATCAGGAAAAACATCTGCATACCCACAGACCACTGGAATCTTCTTCAAGGGCAACTCTTTCATAGCAAAACCACATGATCGAGTAGAATCTTGGCTGGGTAGATACAATGCAAGGTCTCCGAAGGTAGGAGAACGGATTTCCAGAGCTCTGGCAGCTACATCCAACACCACTCGGTGTTGAGTCATCTAGTCAGCTTCGAGTATGATGTCCATACCCTCTAATCCCAAAATCAGGAGTGTGGTTTTGAAAATCTTACTTCCCAGTGAGATAGGCACACTTCAATTTTATTGGTTGGTTGCAATTTTACCCCTAGGTGTTGCTATCATGAAAGACCCTTTTGTATGATAGAAAGGCAGTTGACATTTAGCACTGAACTTCTGGCTAATGAAGCTATCAGATGCACCAGAATCAAACAAAATTAATGCAGGTTGATTAAAAACTGAAAAGATACCAGTCATGATGGGGGCTCGTTCAGGTAACTCCTCTAGAGTAGTGAAATTGAGCTTCCCTTGCCTGACTTGCACCTTCTGCTTCCTCCCTCTTTCTTGATTTGGTGCTGGCATCTGCCTCTGCTGATTCCTTGGGCAATTTTTGGCATAATGGCCCACATTGCCACAAGTGAAGCACTTGTTCCCATTTCCCTGGCAGAACTGCTGCTGCTTCTGAGGTTGATTGTTCCTTGAAGCAGGAGCTAGAAAACGGTTGGGTGCTTGCTGCTACTGAGGTGGCCTGATCACCCATCTGCCTGCCTGCTGTTGAAATCCTCTGCTCTGATTGTGGGAAACAATCCTAACCTCTAGGGTTGAGCGGAGGGTCCTGACAATGGTGCCTTTCTCTTCTTCTCTGCCCGGTGAGCTACAATACAGTCTTCCTGTGATATGGCCAGGTTGACCAACTCATTGAAGCTATCAGCCCGAACAATGTTGAGACGCTCACGCAACTTCGTGTTGAGACCCCTGCGGAAGCTGTCTCTCTTCTTCTCATCAGAATCAGCATGATAACCTGCGTACTGGCATAGGCCGTTGAAGGCCTGGGCATACTGCAATACAGTGCGGGTCCCTTGATTGAATGCCAGGAACTCATTCAACTTGCGGTCGAGAATCCCAGCTAGAATGTGGTGTCCCCTGAAGGCAGTCTTGAATTCTCCCAAGAAACTTCATGACCAGCAGGTAGCATGGCACGGAAATGGTCCCACCATGTCCGAGCAGGTCTGCAGAGCTGCTGCGCGGTGAAGCGAGCCTTGGTGTCATCAGGGCAGTCTCCCGTGAGAAGGGGAAACTTGGACTCCATGACGCGTAACCACACGTCAGCGTCCAACGGATCCTTTGCCTTGGTGAACAAGGGCGGGTGCGTGCTCAGGAACTCGTGGTATGTCACCGTGACCGAAGGTCGCTGCGGCTGGCCTCCACCATACTGCTGAGGGTGGGACTGGTGCTGCAAGAGCGATCGCAGAATTTCGTTCTGCTGAGCCATCAGCTCCTACACCGTGGGAGCTGGAGGAGGTGGCGGGGGAACTTGCTCATTCTGCCCGCGACGCTGCCTAGCTGCCATCTAAAAATAGAGATTGCCACCATTGTTATCCCAATTCATAACTACGAACAATATGCTTTATATCATACGGAAAGAAAATGTCATAACATAACATTAATTTGAACGAGGATACCATGGTTACAATCATTTCATTATTTGCAAAAGCCCTCATGGGTTACATCAATTAGGGGAAAGTCCCCATAAGCCTAATCCAAAATTTGACGTCAACTAAGCTCGTGGGTTTCTATCCTCCTAAGGCGTCAAAATGACCCATCAACCTTGAGTAGTGGAAGCGACACTAGATACGGGCGAAGGGGGCATCTCGGAGGCAGTCGCATTAGTACCAGGGGCTGGTCCTAACTCCTCGGGAGCCTCCTCTCCCTCGCTTTCGGCCTCGTTGGCCTCCATCTCCAGGTGGTGCATGTCCAGGTGGTCATTAGCTTCCTCAAGCTCCTGCTGCACATCGTGGAGCTGGTTTTCCAGGACATCGATGGTGTTGTCCCGGATCTCCACCTGCTGCTCCAGGGTGGTGATGCGCTGGCTCAACGGTTCCACCTGTAGGTCTTTTTCCACCAACTCTAAGGATAGGTCGACCACGAAGTCCTCTCGGCTGTCGAGGGTGAGCTTGGTGGTCTGAGCGAGGTTAGTAAGGTGTGCCATAGCGTTGCTCTGCAGGGCCTGTAGGCGGTACAGTGTGCTCATGCACTAAATAGTAATTCTCCCAGCCAAGTCGGGATACATGGCCCACACGTCCTTCACATGGCTCACACGGTTGCACCACATGGGGTCATCCCTCTTCTCAGCGGGGAAGAGTCCCAAGGGGTGCATCACCATCTCCAGGGGATGGTAGCCACAGAAAGTCGTCAGGGTCTTCATAGCTGCCGCCTCGGTGGTGTCGTCCGTCCTAAATCCAACAGTCTCGGAGTCAAGGGAACACCAACCCGGCTGAAGGGGGTGAGCCTCCAGAGTTAGCCAGACTCGACAACGTGGCACCCGATGCTCCTCGTATAGCTGCACCGTGTACAAAGGGGGCGTAGGGTAACCGGCGGAGTTAAGCACCTCCCCACAAGATGGAAGGAAAACCCTCGTGAGAAAGGAAATCGGAACTGAAACGAGTGTCTCCTCCATTGGCGGGGGTGGGTGAAGTCATCTGTGGAAGAGGATCAGATGTAAAGGTTATGGTGGAAGAAAGAAAAATGAAAGAGCCTAGGTGGTTAAAAAGGAGTGGGTTAGATCAAATTTTTACTCCTTTAATTTCTAATCCTTTTAGTTTTATAATGCATACATGCTAAAAAGAACGTCTCCTCACCAAATCAGAAGGGTGCTTTTTAGGGCATCCTTAAAATCCTAAGACTGGCCCATAGGGCCTACTTAATTAGCCACCTATTTTTCCCACTATTCCTAAGGCCTTTCGTCCTAGGTCTAGTGTTCTAGTCCTGACGATTTCCAATACTGTTTTCTAAGCAAGTTTTATCTTTTTGAAAAGTTGGTATTCACAATTTATTACTTTCTCTGTGGTGGTATTTTCTCCAATACCAGCTGTGGCAGAACCGTCCGAATTATTCTAGCTTAAGTGCCCAGGTCACGCCTTAGAGGTCGCGACACACTTAAATCAGAATAACCTGTCAGTTCCTCAGATCTAGTCTGATAAAGCCACTCATCCAGGATCAAATACCACTTTCCCACTCAATGGTGAGTCACAGAAGAATACAATAAAATAGGAAAACTCAAATTAAAGTACCAGAGTTATTACATGAATTGGAATTTTTCAAGTAAACTGAAATAAGTTCATAAGGTAAATTGCAATGGATAATCGATATCGTCGAAAGATGAGGAATAGGGCAAGGCCTTGCCCACTACTCCTCTTGCTCCTCTCTTGCTGGAGCAGCATCCCACTCGATCGTCCAACCCGGTGGCAGGGTGGTAGGCCAAGTCACACCATCAACCATATCCTAAAGCGTACCAGCAAAAATTATACCACAAGCAAGGTTGAGTATACTAATACTCAGCAAGAATTACCCGGTGTGAGGAATCTACTCCTCTACCTCTAGATCATGCAGTTGTTTGGCTGAGGGGTTTGGTTTGCCAAAAGCACTAGCTGAGTCTAAAAATCAATTTTAGCTTTTCCAATTCTAGTATCATTACTTTTAGCTAAGTTTGCTCCTTCTAAGCATACATGGTAGCAATCATTTAATACAATCAACATGTTATCTCAAGTAAAACCTCATTTCACTTCTTACTCAATGTAGTACAAGGGTCAAGTAGTCTCATTAGCTGTGAGAAGCAGACGATTCGAATCGAGTTTTAAACCTTGCAAGGTAAACCTAAACACACGACATGTAAGGGCACTCCATCACCACACATATCAACCGTCCCCATCGATTCCCCGTTCGCGGCCAGGGCTCACCGCCTTGGCATACAATGCTCCACTGACCCTGGCTGCCGCCATGCAGTGACCGCACTTGTACCCACCATAGCTAGCATGGGAGACCCAGTCTCAGGACAAGTGAGGGGGAAAGTCCGCGCCCGGCTTCACTCAGGTACTAGGTTTACCGGTTACCATATTTTCCGACATGTGTTTAGTACGTTCAAACGCATGACTCAGGTATCCACACATTAATCCTTAGTTCCTTTTTCCCGTCTCATGGACAAGGCATCCACCCTGGATCCAAGTCCATAAACCATCACAGATCCCATGGTCAAGATGAATACAATCAGTTCCTGACCTCGCGCGAGTGCTAGAAAAATCACTCGACTTCTACTGAGGTCCTAATTAGCAAAGTAGCTACTCGACCTAGCATACTTGTATCCATCTCAAAAAGGAATCCTGAGTTCATGCAACTAGGGTTTCAGGCAACTCCTACACTTAAGTGCACATTACAAGCCTACAAACATTAAGTGTAGTAAAGTATCATATATAAACTGGTTATGCATAAAATCGGGGCTTGCCTTCAATTGCTGGAGCTGCGGGGAGATCTTCTGTGGCAGGCTCGGGAGCTGGCTCATGATCTTCCTCGTGGATAGCTCCTTGCTCAGGAACGAGCACGTACTCTCCATCAGCGAGGTTGCAATCTAATGAATGCAATGAGTAAGATATATGTATGCCATGACATGCAACTTAGCACCGATAATAGTATGGCGAAATGATTAAGTTAATAAGGTAGAGTTTAATCTTACTATTGGAAATTCTAGTGGTACACTTAGCCAATTAGTGTTAAGTTTGGTTAAGCTAATTTGTCAGATTATTTTAGTGTACCACTGATTTCCTTTTAATGTTTTAGTGGAAGTTTATTAAGATTCCTATATGAATTCATTGGGGTGAGATTCATTATTCTTTCTAATTCATCTCTTCTTTTCCTTCTCTTTTATGCCTTTAAGGGTTTGAACTACCAGCTAGTTTTATAAATTTCCAAAAATTCTGCAAAAGTTACAATGGCTTCTCACTGGTGTATAACTATCTGTCTCCAAAATTGGGGCTTAAAAAGTGAAGGGTTCTCTCTGTACAAAATTATCAAATTTTAGGGCAGTGGGGGTGCTTTGAAATACAACTTTCCTTTAACAGTGGATTATTCCCTAAGGCTCATTTTTGCTGGTATTTAGGTGTAATAACATGACTTTGTACCAAACTTTAGCCACTAATACTTATTGGTTACTTTACTATGATTTTCTAAAGTTTTTGGCCAATGGGGTGCTTTCTACTACCACTATTCTTGAAAAATGTCAAACAACAGATTTCTAATTTTTTCTATCTTCTTCTTTATGCAAGAGCAATCATTCTAGCATTTGGCAACTTATGAAGAGGGGGTAGAAATTCTTGGATTATATGACCTTTTTCATGGGGTAGGGAGTAATGGGTGTTACCTTATAATTTTGAATAGGTTCTGTATTTTTCTCTGGTGTTCTACTTCATCAATAGTTGGGTAAAAATTAATTTGCCTATTATTGCACAAGTTTATACTTTCTAAGGATTTAATTAGAACAAGGGCCAAAATCAAGTTTTAATTATTCAACCCACTTATTAAGATGGGTTGGGGTGTTTATTATTTTTGTAGTGGTGTCCTGGTAGTTAGGGGTCTACTAAATGTTTCTTGCTATTTTTGAAATGGTTCTTATATTTTTAATCATGGTTTTCCTTGGTTCCTTGTTGCCTAATAAATTATATAACCCTGGATTAGTCTTGGACTAGGGTTCTCTGTATTTTTCCTAGGTTCCTCATTACTTAAGTAGGCTAGGAAAAATATGTTCATCCTCTGTTCATTAATTTCTATTGCCCTTCTTAATTTTCTAACTTTTGGATAGATATAGTTTTTAATAGGTAAACCTGAGTTAATCTTGTATACTGGGGTGCTCAGTATTTTTAAATAGTGCCTAAGTTGGGTATGTATCTCTATAAATTTTCTCAAGTCTAGTGCAGAAGCATAACTATTTTTCCTTATTTTAATAAGGTTTGGGCAGTTTCCCTATTTAATTCTAAACTCTAAAAATTAATACAGAAACCATAGGCTTCTATATTTTTGTTCAATAGTTCATATTATTTGGGATCCAGCAAAATTGGTTTCACTAAATTTGGATAAATATTTCTCAAGTTATGAATTTCCTAAGTTCTCTGTTCATTATAAAGGATATTCAGAAATGGTTAAATGGAAAACTAACTTGCATCAGGGTCCCTGGCGAAAGTTTCTAAGTTTCCTTATAGACTAGTCCTCGGGTTACTATTCACATGAGTCTCTGACTACGCAGAAAACCCCCTGGGGTGACTCTAAATTAAACCCGCGGTCCTTCCCCTAGTGAAACAGTAACCGCGGCGGAGGAAAGGGCAGAGGGGCTTACCGGCGGCGAGATTGCTCTGGTGAGGTGGCCAAGGGTGTACGGGAGGTCGTGAATGTGACGGAACCTCCCAAGTTATTAGGCCCACCTACAGTTGTCTTTATCCAATGGACCTTGGACAACCCTATAGATGCACATAATCACTCGACAAGTTCGGTATCTGCATCCTTTTTCTCGCCCAAGAGCATTTCACCCGTCACGCAGATATTACAACACATCGGATGGACGAATAAGCGGAAGTGAATTACAATAACTTAATTTACATTCAACAAAATATAGAAAGAGTGATATAGTTATTACAGAACCAGGGTATATGAGTGCATAAGTATTATTATTACAAACTCGGGAGGCAAAAACCCCTCCCGCATAAAAGTATATTGTTTTTTTAAAGGGAGGCCAACATCCTCCCGCTACCGCTTCACTATTGAGGTTCGTCCTTGGGCACCACATCCTTGGGCACCACCTTAGTGCAAAAACAGCAAAAGTCTGCTGTTTCCTCACCTACAACAACATGGGTTCGAAAACCCTGAGCACGGAGTGTACTTTCGCAAGTCTTACCCATCAAAATAAAAGACTCTCAAGGATATGCTGGCTTTAAAGGAGTTAAGGTAAGGCTTAATCAATAATCAAAACTCTATTTGCAAAAATGCTTACTAATAGTGGATCCTTAAAAATCCAGTTTTATTAGCAAGTTAAGTCATTACCTGTCACTAGAGTTCTTTCTACCCTAGTTCAAGCACTTGGCCTATACTAACCATTCTTTTCTCAACCCTTCTTGTTTACTAGAATGCTACGTGTAGGGCAGTGACCAAGTCTTCATGTCCGAGAAGTAACGGCGATCCGAATCGATTAATACCCAGCTGGGTATCTCCAATCACACGACATATGTAGCACTTAACCCTTGCATATGTCAACTCGCCACCAGGGTTCTTAAGACCAGACTGGGTTCACACCAACCGAGAGCACAGATACACCACCGTCCAGCCTCTTGCCACGGAGGGAACACGCTACTCTCGCCATCTCTCCACTCCCATTGCGTGTTGGCCTTTCTGGTATTAGTCTGCCCGAGGCAAAGCTTACCCATGATGAGGCATGTGATCAGTTAAAAGGTCCTCAATCATCAAGCCTACATCGAGACGGTCCTTAATCGACTCAGACGGAGACACTACACCGAGACTCTCTTCTGGTGCATGTCACCTGCCCGGTCTCAGTTTTATCTTTTCAAACCCAAAGTTTGGTACCTGACAGAGGTACATCTTTTCCGATGTTGAACCCATCATGGCCATGATGGATCCACCATCAAGTTTTATTTTTGAAAACATCCCATCCACTATGTAGCATCACCTTTTGTTTTAAAACAAAACATTGTTTTCTAAAGCAGAACTAAGCATGAGAAAACCTTTTAATAATACAGGTAATCAAGGAATGGTAAATAGTTCCAATGAATGAAATGCAGCAATTGGTTTAACACCCAACTCCTATCACCTAATGCATCATTCAAGTGATAAAGAGTTTAAAACAGCAAGGAGGTGGCAAATGCATCGGGGCTTGCCTTGTTTTGTAGGTGAGTCAGGCTCTGTCCCACAGATGTCAAAGTAAAAGCAGTTCCTGGCATGTGGATTTTCTATTGATGGAGTAGTCTCTTCCTCTTCAACAACCACTTCTTCTTCGTTTTCTATATATAACCATATATAACCATGAATGCTCATGTAATGCTTATGAAAATGCAATAATAGAAAAGATGTATCACGTTGTATCTTGAATACAACTTTCCTTCATGGTGCACTAGGGTAGCTATGGTTTTTCTAGGTCAGTACCTTAGTAGGGTTAGACATTCTTACCCTAAGGAGCTAGGGTTTTGGGTTTAGGAATCATACAATGTCCAAAGCAAGTCAAACTTCACTCATAGGATCTAAATATCATATTAAGCTTATCCAAAAAGTTTGGTGATTTTTGGAGTCATCAAATAATTCCTAAAATTCCAAAAGACTAGGTTTTGGTCTTCTTAAATACTACATAATTCCTTGTTGGGACTAAAAATCTTGGAACTATTTCTTTTAAATACTAGAGAAATTTAGAAGTTCAACAAAATTGGTCTCATATTTTTATCATTTTTCTATAATTTTCTATGGATTTCCTAATTCTGGTAAAAAAAGAAAATGGAAAAAGGTGAATAGTACTGGGCTTAATCTAACCCGAGCCGGCCCACGACAGGCAGAACGCACCCGCGTTGCCAAATTTACATAGGGGACCCTGGTGATTTGAAAAACCCGTAAAGAGTCCTGTGCACTGTTCCTATGTATCACTGACACTTTGTGCCGAGACCCCTCACTTTCTATTCCTTCGCAAATTGAAGCCCCCGACCGTGGACGGCGGAGCAGTGGCTCTGGCGAGCTAAGACCGGCCGGAAAATGCAATGGCTATGCTTCTCCGTTGCACAACACCTAATTCTACCCCGAACGACCATTTCCCCTCACTCAATTGCAAGGTTCTGGCTTACAATCACTCTGTCCACGATGATGGCGCAAACCGAGGACAATCCGTGGTGTTCCCGGTGATCTATCATAGTCTAGTTCAATTGGCTGGGCTGCTAAGCATCTATAGCACACAGGGATGTTGAAACGAGAGCAAGGAAGACATGATCGGACCTACAGAGAGATAGCCACGGTGAGCTCACTCACGGCGGAGTTTTGACTGATTTGGGGGAAATCCCAAATTAGAGCTCTCTGGTGGACAATCTGGGACATGAGTGGGTGCACTAGATGCGTGACTACCTAGCGGAGCTGATGGCACGCTCAATTTATAGGGCTTGAGGGCGGTGGCTCTTGAATTTGGTATGGCGCACTGGCGGCCGGAGAGAGGAGAAAGCACTGGCGCAAGAAATGCGTGGCTTTCACCGCGGCAAGGTCACTGGCAATGATCGGACACGCCAAGGCGAGTTACTGCGACGTGGTAGAGCACCTAGGCACGTGGCAACCGATCGACAAGCGGCCAACTCTGGTGAGCTTATCTGAACCGGCCGTGAGTCAAGCGGACACGGCGGCCAGGGTGGAACAGTGTCTCAAGCTCATTCGTGGTGAAGATCTTTTCACCTCGAGGCGTTATCCAGGCACCAGTGAGCACGAATCACCTCGGCGGCGCAAAGCCAGGCGTGGGGGTCACCGGTGGTAAGGTGCACTGCACCTGGGATCTTCTTCAGTTACTGTACCATTGGAATCCCTATTCAAAGTGCCTGACAGAGCAAAAGGAAGCGCCTAGATCTCCAATTTTTATGTGAGAACTTGTTAATCCACTTGTAACAAAGTTCTAGCCCAATAATCCAGCTACAATTTTGCTATAGTAACCATACTTAAACACTCAATGGATTATCTTTAAAAGATCTCCCAAAGTTCATCCCAAGTCACTCTCAGTCTGGTTTCAGAGTTGTACCCGACTGACAGACCAACTTCAGGTCTGTTTATCTCCAAATTTTGTATGACACCAAGGTTTCATCACTTAGGCAAAGTTATGCTCCTATAGTTGCTCTATAATCTTGATGTATTGACCTAGGGCAAATTCTTTATGAATTGAGAGATATATGGTTCCAAAGTTGACCCTATGCACTGAATTTCAGACTTAGGCATATGGATGTATGGGGTGTCCTTTTTGCAAATAAGTCCAAATCCCACAATTTGACTTGCAAATCCTCTAATGTGAGAAACACATAATTTGTGGTGTTATCCTACTTTGGTATTTGCTCTTGGGTCCAAAAGTGCATAAAATTTGCACTTAACCCCCCTAGGTTTTAATTAGGGTTTTCCACGGGTCTTTTCAGGGTTTTTAGCACTTCAGGGTTTTGGTGTCACTAAAGTCCATCAAAGATGATATCTTATGATCATTTCTAATGAGTTTTGAGGTTTTAACTTATTTGGGCTTCATTTTCACTTATAAGCCCAATTTAGGGTTAAGTACTCTACCTTAGGGTTAATCACACATCAACTCATAACATCACAACTTATTTGAGATTTTATCTAGTGAATGCATTCTAGGTGTAGCAGACACATGATATGCCAATTCTCATGATGTTATGCTCAAGTTTTAGTAACAGTAACACCAGAGGTGTTACATCCTTCCCCCCATAAAAGAATCTCGTCCCGAGATTTAAAGTCCTAGGGCAAGTAGTGGAAAAGGAAACGCGTCACATCTTTATTTCCTTATGTGTCGTATAGAGCAGGGGGTGGTATGAGTCTATTTCATCTTTACAACAATTGTACACATCTCACAAATTACATGAAGCTAAAAAGCTAGGGAAATTCTTTTCTAAGAAGTCTTGGGTTTCCCATGTAGCTTCATCTTCTGTATGTTGGTTCCATTGTATCTTATAGAATTTGAGAACTCTTCTTCGGGTGACCCTATCCTTTTGGTCCAGGACTTGAATGGGATGTTCTGAATATGTTAAGTCTGGTTTCAAGGTAACATGCACCACATCAATGGTTCTATCAGGAACCCGAAGGCACTTCTTTATTTGGGATACATGGAACAAATTGTGCACCGCAGACAATGTTTTGGGTAGTTGGAGTTGGTATGCCACTGGTCCACATCTTTCAAGAATAGGAAATGGACCAATGTATCAGGGTGCAAGCTTTCCTTTTACACCAAAACGAGTCACACCCTTCATTGGTGATACCTTCAGGTACACATAATCTTTGACTTGAAAGTACAAGGGTTGGCGTCATTTGTCTGCATAACTCTTTTGTCGAGCTTGTGCTTCTTTCAAGTTATGTATGATTCGTTGAACCTCTTCTTCCATCTCTTTTACCATATCAGGCCTGAAAAACCACCTTTCTCCTGGTTCAGACCAATTCAAGGGAGTACGACACCGTCGTCCATACAAAGCTTCAAATGGTGCCATCTTAATACTTTCTTGATAACTATTGTTATACGAAAATTCTGCCAGTCATCCCATTTTTGCGGAAATTCTAGAACACATGCCTGTAACATGTCTTCGAGTATTTGATTCACTCTCTCAGTCTGTCCACTTGTTTGAGGATGATAGGCTGAACTGTGGAGCAACTTAGTACCTAGAGATTTGTGGAGTCCTTCCCACAATTTGGATACAAATTGTGGTCCATGGTTAGACACAATTGTTTTTGGGACCCCATGCAGACTGAGAATACGAGCAATGTAAAGTTCCGCATATGTGATCACTAGATATTTTACTTTTACTGGAAGAAAGTGGGCGATCTTTGTAAGTCGATCAATTATAACCTAGATAGAATCAAATCCTTTTGCTGTCCTGGGTAATCCCACAATGAAGTCCATGCTAATGTCCTCCCATTTCCAAGTTGGGATGGGCAAAGATTGCAATGGACCAGCATCTTCATATGTATGGCTTCGACATGTCTATAGGTGTCACATTTCGCCACATAGCGTGCAATTTCAATCTTCATTTTGGTCCACCAATAATGTTGTTTTAAATCTTGATACATCTTAGTGCTTCCGGGATGAAATATCAACTAAGATGAGCTTCATCCAAAATTTGATGGTGGACTTCATCATTTTTAGGCACAACTATGCGATTATTAAACCATGCAATGCCTTGATCATCCTTTCTGAAGCAATTAGCCTTGCTGGCTTCTATTTCTCATGAATATGTTTCATACCCTTATCATTCCTTTGGGCATCAATAATTCTTTGCAGAAGAATCTACTCAAGCTTCAATTGGTTCAAGGTTCCATGTTGTATCATCCCTAGGTTTAATTTCTCCATTTCTTGACATAATGTGGTGTCAGAAGTCCTTACTGTAAGACAATGGCAGGAAGCCTTGCGACTTAGTGCATCTGCCACCATGTTGGCCTTTCCTGGGTGATAGTGGATTTCTAATTCATAATCCTTAATCAGCTCAAGCCATCTCCTCTATCTCATGTTTAGTTTTGACTGGGTAAAAATATACTTCAAACTTTTATGATCTGTATATATATGGCAGATATTTCCTAGCAGATAATGACGCCATATTTTAAGGGTATGAACCACAACAGCTAATTCTAAGTCATGAGTTGGATAATGCTCCTCATGCCGGTGCAACTGTCTTGAAGCATATGCTATAACTCGGCCCTCTTGCATTAAGACACATCCGAGGCCACTGCCCGATGCATCACAGTACACATCAAAAGGCTTTTCAATGTCCGGTTGAGCCAATACCGAAGCAGTGGTCAACAAGACCATCAGCTGCTCGAAGGCTTTGTTGCATCTAGAGGACCAGTTAAATTCTGTATCATTCTTCAATAGACTTGTGATCGGCTTCACAATCTTGGAGAAATCTAGGATAAATCTGCGGTAATAGCCAGCCAGCCCAAGGAAACTTCAAACTTGATGTACAGTGGTTGGTGGTTTCCACTCTAGAATATCCTTGACCTTGCTGGGATCAACCGCAATCCCATTTGCAGACAATACATGTCCCAAAAATTGGATTTCCTCCAGCCAAAACGCGCATTTGCTGAATTTAGCATATAATTCGTGTTCCCTTAAGCGCGTTAATACGATCCATAAATGTTTAGCATGCTCCTCTTCATTCTTAGAATAGATCAAGATATCATCAATGAAGACCACCACAAATTTATCCAGCTCGGGCATAAACACTGAGTTCATTAGATATGTGAAGTGGGCAGGAGCATTTGTTAATCCGAAGGACATAACCAAGTATTAATCCATACCGTGTAGTAAATGTGGTCTTGGGTATATCTTCGGGTCGAATACGGATCTGATGATAGCCCGACCTGAGGTCAATCTTGGAGAATACCTGTAACACCCCTGGTGTTACTGTTACTAAAACTTGAGCATAACATCATCAGCATTGGCATTTCATGTGTATTGACACACCTAGAATGCATTCACTAGGTAAAAATTTCAAGCAAGTTGTATTGTTATGGCATTTTGCAAATAAGACCCTAGTGTAGGATACTTAACCCTAAACAGGGATCTGAAGGGTAAAGCAAGACCCAAATAGAGAAAACCCTGAAGTTTAAGTAAAATGGTTATAAAATGTTCCTAAGAATGGATCTACATTACATTTACACCCCTGAGATACCAAAGACCCTAATTGGAACCTTGGAAAACCCTAAACCTAAACCCTAGGGGGCAAAGTGCAAAACTAGGGCACTTTTGGACTAAAGTGCAAAAACCATGGTAATATGGTATCTTGAGTCATATGGTTCACATTTATGTGAATTTGCAAGCTAAACCCTGAAATTTTGGACCTATTTGGAAAAAGACCCTATTTGTGCTCTCACCCTGAGTCTGAAATTCAGTGTTATGAGCTCAACTTTGGAGCTTTGTAACTTCCAAATTTTAAGGTTTTTGCCCAAGGTCACCACATCAGATGTGTAGACCTATTATAGAAGAACAACTTTGATGCAGACATCCCCTTTGGCTGTTATGTAAAAATTGGAGTAAAACAAGCTCAAAGTTACTCTGTCAGAACTGAGTTAGAAACCTGAAACTGAACTTTAGTTCAGAAGTGGTCACAGTGATATGAGGCTCAATTTGGTGAGCCCTATCTTTGAATTCATTCGGTTTTAACCCAAGAATCCTGTAGCAAGCTTGTAGATTGATGTATGGTGAACAAATTTTATTAAGAGAGATTGCTCTGTTCTTAACAAGAATCCAGAGATCAAGATGGAAGAAGATGGCTGGTTTAGATGACTGAAGAACAATTGCCATGGTATAGTGCTTTGAATGGATTAGGCTGCCAGCTCAGTTCAGTTCACTGCCGACGATCGCCGCCGCGATTCGTGCCGCCGCTGTCTCGACTCGTACTCGGGATGATCAGATAAACGCTCGGAGCATGTCACCGTGGATATGTCCCGGCCAGTAAACAATTCCGGTCGCCATACCAAGCTCACCGCGGTGGAATCCGATAAGCACGCCGGTGACCGCCGTCTTCCGGCATTGTGCTGCGTGTCCAGGCATTTTCACCGCATCGCCGTGACCTTCTCTTGCTCTCCGTTGATTACCGGAGTGACTGCCACGGCGTAGGACACGAATTCGTTGCGCCAGTAACTCTCCCCTCTCTGGCCGCCAGCGCTTCCCAGCCAAATTGTGTGCCACCGCTATTGCGCTCTATAAATTGAAGCCTCCCAGAGCTCCATAGGGTAGTCAGGCATCCAGCCACCAAGTATTCTCCTTAGTTGATCACCAGTGAGCGCCAATTTCTAATTTCCCCCAAATCGGTTCATCACACCGCGAAGAACACCTCGTCGTGGCCAGCCATTTCTAGGTATGTTCATGATCTCTGCTCTCCCGTTTCAACATCCTTAGGTTCTCCTAATGCTCCTCAACCCGTTTAATTGAGCTAGACTGCCCTAGATTGCCGGGAACACTCCTGCTCATCCGTTCTTTGCGCTGTCTCCGTGGACAGGGCGATTTAGAGCTCGAGTTATGCAATTGATCGAGGGGAAACGTTTGTTAAGTGTTGAATTAGGTATTAGCCAAGTTAGGGCACCATTCCTTGCCCCGTTTGGCCGATCCAGGTGCTCGTCGGAGCTCTGCCACGCCGTTCACCATCGGGGACCTCGGCGTGTGAAGAAATAGAACTTGGAGGGCTTCGGTGAAGATGTCAGTGACTGAAGTAAATAGTGCGCATGCCTTTTCCTCGTTATTCAAAACCCTAAGGACCCCGGTGTAAAGTCGACTCAGCGGGCACGGGCGCGCGCTTTCCTGTGCAGACTGGGCCGCTCGGGCTGCTTTCGGCCCAGTTCTATAGCACATTTTCTCTTTTCTTTTTCTTCTGGACTTTAGAAATTTATAGGAAATTGTAGAAAAATCGTAAAAATACCAGACCAATTTTGTTAGGTTTCTAATTTTTTATAGTATTTAAAAAAATAGATTCATGATTTTTAGATCAAATGGGGAATTTTGGAGCATTTAAAATAGCCTAAAGCATTGCTTCTGGATTTTTAGAAACTAGATAACAATTCCAAAAATCCCCAAACTTTTTATATGAACTCTAAACATCATTTAGAAGCCTTGGGTAGAGTTTGATTTGGACCTTGTTTAATAACTAGAACCCACAACCCTACCCCCTGCCCTTTGAATTCCTTTACTGACTCAGGAAAACCCTAGATTCTTGGAGAACCGTGAAGGAAAACTGTATTCAAGACCTTAGATAATAAACTCTTATTATCTTTGCATTCTCATGAACATTACATGGGCATTCATTATTATGTATGGTTATCTTTAGAAAACGAAGAAGAAGTTGAAGTAGAAGGAGAAAAGACTTCACCACCACCCTAGGAACATCAGGCCGACAGCTGTTTTTATTTTGACATCTGTGGAACTGAACCTGAATCACCTGTAAACCAAGGCAAGCCCCGGTGCATTTGCCACTTCCTTGACTCTTTTAAAATCTTTCTCACTTGCTTGATGCATTAGGTGATAGGAGTTGATTGGTAAAACAATTCCTGCATTACCTTCCTTGAACTTGATTACCTTCCTTTGAATCCCTGTTTTATAAAAGGTTTTTTATGCTTAGTCTTGCTCCAGCAAAGAAAAGGTTTTGTTTTTACAAAAGATGATATGACAAAGTGGGAGGGATGTTTTTTAAAAAAAATAAAACTTGATGGTGGATCCATCATGGCCATGATGGATTCAACATCGGAAAAGATGTACCTCTGCCAGGTACCAAACTTTGGGTTGAAATGATTAAGCTGAGACCGGGCGGGTGACTTGCACGAGAAGAGAGTCTCGGTGTAGTGTCTCCGTCTGAGTCGATTAAGGACCGTGTCGATGTAGGCTTGATGACCGAGGACCCTTTAACTGGTCACATGCCTCATCATGGGTAAGCTTTGCCTCGGGCAGACTAAGGCCAGAATAAGATACCACGCAATGGGAGTGGAGAGATGGCGAGAGTAGCATGTACCCTCCGTGGCAAGAGGCTGGACGGTGGTGTATCTGTGCTCTCGGTTGGCGTGAACCTGATCTGGTCTTAAGAACCCCAGTGGCGAGTTGACATATGCAAGGGTTAAGTGCTACATATGTCGTGTGATTGGAGATCTTCAACTGAGTATAATCGATTCGGATCGCCGTACCTTCGCGGTTATGAAGACTTGGTCACTGTCCTATACGTAGAAATCTAGTGAAAATGAAGGGTTGATAAGAAATTGGCTAGTACAGGTCAAGTGATTGAACTATGGTAGAAAGAACTTTAGTGGCAGGTAATCTTACTTAACTTGACAAATAAAACTAGATTTTTAAGGATCCACTTTTAGTAAGCACTTCTGCAAACAGAGTCATTGATCATTGATAAGCCTTACCTTGACACCTTTAAAGCCATCATTCCCTTGAGAGTCTTTTCTTTAGTCGTGTAAGTCATGCTGAGTAATTCCATACTCAGGGTTTTATTCCCTATTGTTTTTAGGTGAGGAAGCAACAAACTTTTGTTGTTTCTGTTCCAAGGTGGTCTCAAAAGAAGAAAACCAAGAGTAAAGCTGCGGGAGGAAGGGTTCCTCCATAAAAACTTTTTGTTTGATATTTATCGGGAGGAGTTTTTGCCTCCCTTGGCTTGTAATAATATTACTCTACACTCGTATGACCCTGGTCTGTAATAATATAACTCTGCCCTACTTTTAAATAAAGGTAAGTTTATGTAACCGCTTCCGCATTTTCGTATCTCTGATGATTTGTAATGTCTGCGTGACGGGTAAAACGCTCTTGGAAAAGGTAAGAAAACCAGATACCGAACTTGTCAAGTGATTCAGGGGCACCTATAGGGTTGTCTAAGGTCTGTTGGACAAGGACAACTGTAGGTGGGCCTAATGACTTGGGAGGTTCCGTCACAATACCCGTGCTCCAGTAAGTTGATCGAACAAGATATCGATCCAGGGAAGAGGGTACTTGTTCTTAATCGTGACCTCATTAAGGGGTCTATAGTCCACCCACATTAGAATTGTTTGATCCTTCTTCTTGACAAAGATTGTGGGACATCCCCAAGGTGATGAACTGGGCCGAATGAATCCCTTCTCATGCAAGTCTTGTAATTGCGTCTTGAGCTCGGCCAATTCATTTGGTGGCATCCGGTACAATCTTCTAGAAATAGGAGTTGTACCAGGCTTTAGTTCGATCAGAAACTCTACGTCCCTTTTTGGAGGCAATCCAGGCAATTCTTTAGGAAAGACATCCGGAAATTCACATACTATCGGAATATCCTGGATTTTTGGTATGATAGCTTCATAGACCTGTCCAAATGGTTTGGCTAGGACAGCTATAGGGATGGACAAGAGAACCTCTTCATGGCCATGGCTCAACTTGATAGTCCTTAAGTCAGTGTTGAGCATAGCTTTATGCCGGGCTAAACAATTCATGCCCAGAATTACATCTATATCTTGGCCTTTCAAAACAATCATGTTGGTGGGAAAATCCCGTTCAGCCAATGTTACTGGCACATGGAAGGCTACTTCCTTAGTAAATATTTGTCCCCCGGGCAAATGAATAATAAACCCTTCCCTTGATTCAGTGCAAGGAATGCAATATTTTTCCACGAATTTCTTGCTTATGAATGTATGTGAAGCACCAGAATCGAAGAGAATTACTGCTGGGTGATTGGCCACAAGGAACGTACCCATCATTACCGGTTCTCCTTCCGGTGTAGTGGCCACTTGAGTGTAATAAATTCGCCCAGTCTCCTTAACATTTTTGCCCACTGAATTATTAGCCATGTTCCCTTTGCCTTTTTGGGGGCCTTCGGCTTCCGAAGGTCCTCAAAAACATGATTTAACAATATTTCTGGAAGTATAATGCATGAACAGGTATCTTCGGACATGAGTTAAAGCCACAATGTGAGGAAGCGCAAAAGGAATACGAAGGATGGCGCAGAGCCGAAGCTGTGCGCAGAAGAGCTTCGGCATGATAACAGAAAAGGAAACCGACTTAAAGATGAAAAGGCTATTTAGATCTTGACGGATTAATATAGAGTTATTAGCAAATGTAAAGGACATGGGTGTAATTTTACATGGGCTGCGTCCCGTGCCTATAAATAGATGAACAGTGTTCCCGTACTGTTCACGCTGGCTGGGTATTTACCTTCGCGCTATGTTTGTATTTTTACCTTCTTTCAAGCCAAAGGTACATTTGTAATTTGTTACCATTTCTATTTTCCCATAGTGATGAAATAGAAATGAGCTAATAATAACATATGGCTGTTTATATTAACTTTCATGTTTTATATGATTCTTTCTTCACCATTATATGTTGCATCGATGAAGGTATACCCTTCACAACCTTCGTCCGAAGGTCATTATATCCCAAGGGAAATGATGCTTCGAAGGACGAAGGACTGTAACGTTTAACATTTTCTGTGTTGCCTTGTTCTAAACTTATAGCATTTGAGAACAAGTCCCCAACATTGGCGCCCACCTTCGGTCAACCCTTTTCGACCACCTTCGGCAAGCATCGACCTTCGTCATGCCGCTAAAGAAAGCTTCAGCGACAGGGGCTGCCGCTCTGCAGCCGCTGGACCCGAACCCGGACACCCTTTCTCTTCGAGAGGCCCGAAGCTAGAAGAGGAAGGCCACCAGTCCAATGCCCCAGGAGGACGACTTGGACCAAGAGATCAGGAATATGGAGATGCTCCATCAGCAAGTGCAAAGGAAGAAGGAAAAGATGGCTCGGCTATCTGACCTACAAAGGCAGATAGACGAAGCCACTGAAGAAGTTCGTCATCTTGCTCAAGATGAGCAAGGCCCTAGCACAGAGAGCTTCATCAAGAGGGCTTCTTCAACGAGGACGACTGGTATGAGGATTTCCATCATGGAAATTTTGCTTTTGATGATGCTTCTCCTCTATTAGCAGAACTACAGGCTACACCTTGGCCCCCGTCTTACAAGCCACCCCAGCTCCCCATGTATGACGGACACTCAGATCAGAAGCAGTTTCTGATGAGCTATGAAGCGACCATATCTTCGTATGGTGGCAATACTGCAGTCATGGCAAAGTCTTTCGTCATGGCAGTCAAGAATGTTGCACAAACCTGGTACTCCTCTCTTCGGCCAGGAACAATCACATCATGGCAGAAGCTGAAGGACATGCTGATCACCAGTTTCCAAGGGTTTCAGACGAAGCCGGTCACCGCTCAAGCTTTGTTCCAGTGCACCCAAGATCACGAAGAATACCTTCAGGCGTATGTTCGAAGGTTCTTGCGTCTGAGGGCACAGGCGCCAACGGTGCCCAATGAAATTGTCATTGAGGCCATGATCAAGGGGCTTCGGCCAGGACCTACAGCACAATACTTTGCCAGGAGACCCCCTCAGACTCTAGAGAAGCTGCTCCAAAAGATGGATGAATACATTCGCACTGATAATGACTTTCGTCTGAGAAGGGAGGAAGCTTGCCGATTCTCCGAAATCACCAGGGAGAATCCACCCAAGGCACGTCAGGTCGATCCACTCCGCTCAGAATGACGATAGAGGAAGTCAGCAACAAAGGCCGCAATATTCTTCCCAAGCTTCGGGACAGCAACAAAGCTATCCTCGGCCTTCATCTCCAAGGGGCAGAGGCGCCAGGGGCTTCGGTGGAAGGTTTGGGGATCAGCCCAGGAAAATTTATTGTCTATTCTGCGGTGAGGACAAGGGCCATACTACAAGGATGTGCCATGTCACCATCCAGAAACAGAAGGAGATAGCAGAAGCTGCAGCCCAACAAACCAGCTGAAGCAAGTTATGCATACTGCTTCGTTTCATTCACTGTATATCCCAGAGTATGTGGGTAACCATCCTGCAGCTTCTATTGCTTCGGCAAGTCAACCTTAGGCATCTTGGCAACAGCCTCCACCTCCACCACCAATGCAACAAGGCCAGCAGCCAGAAGGGAGCCAGCACACTCACCAGCAACGAGACTTCAGAGAGGAGTCCGAAGCTCGCACAGTCAACAGCACTGTGCTAGAATCGAAACACATCTACTAGAAGATATCCTACCTCTACAACAGTTTTTTTTTGCATTCGCCATCATTTTCTTTTTAATAAGGGGCAATCATTGAAAGCACAGTTCCTTTTGTTGTTTTTAGATTCTTGTAATAGCTTCATCATTGTCATGATATAATATACCTTCTTCACAGACTTACGGAGTTCGAAAGTTGCCGAAGCATGAAAATTCGTTCCTAAGAGAACTTGTGGCTACAAAAAACATCTCCAAAGCTGCAAAAAGTCGTTCTACGGAACGCAGCGTAAGCTTGCCGAAGCTACAAAAAGTCGTTCCTAAGGGAGTGCAGCGTAAGTTTTCTGCTCAAAAGTCGTTCCAAAGGGAATGCAGAGCTTATAGCGAAAAATAAACGCTGATTCCACCGAAATATAAGGCAAAGCGCGAAAAGTCAATGCGAATACCGCCGAAATAGAAGGCGAAGAAGTTCAAAAGACGTTCCTAAGGGGATGTAGAACTTACAGCGAAAAGTCAACGCTGATACACCGAAAAATAAGCGGTGAAGCCGAAAAATAAATGGCAAAGTGATTGTGTATACCACTGAGGGAATGTGTGTGTATCTTTGGCACGAATATCATTTTGCATAGCATAACATCATCACATCATTTGCATAGCATAACATCATACATCATATCGCATCAATGGCACAAGAAGGGGATATAATATTGATCTTCGGAAATTGCTTCAAAGAAGTTGTGCCAAGGCACAAAATGTTTTGAATAAGTGCAGCTTCATCAATTTTAATGTGGAAAGAAATCTATTGCTCACGAAGCTTAATGTTTTTATGGAATATGGATTTTCTTCACGAAGCATGAAAAGAAGGGAAGGTGTTTTTTCGCCGAAGGCTCAAAAATGGTATGTACGTAAAGTTTCATGCATCGTAAAGAGTTGAGTCACAAATAGCTTATATATTACATTTAAGACTACAAGATGTTACACACTTTGTTCAGCAAATATTACATTCCAAATTTTTTACAATAGCAGCTATTCTTCTTTTAAAACTGCTTCTGCAGTTTCGTTTAACAGTTGAGCAACAGCTTCGTCCAAGAAAGCTTCGGCCATTTTAATGATCTCATCTTCTTTCTTTTCTTCTGGGTCGACAGTTGGCTCGAAGAGCTCCGAGGAAGGAGATAGTTCAGCTGTGGTAGAAAACGTAAATAAGTTCAAAGTCACAAAATTAGAAAATAAAGTTAAAAGTTATTAAGCAATACCTATCCGCCTCTCGAGTTCCGCAGCTTTCTCAGCTGCCTTTGTTGCTTCTTTTGCATCATGAGAATCTTTCTCGCTCTTTTTTATTATCTCGTGGGCCATCCCTCGGCCACCATTCTCCTAGATGTCAGTGAAGAATTTACCGCCAACTAAGCTTGCTTCGGTCGAGGGGTCTTTTATATCTTCAATGGATAAGGTAGCTTCGACTTGGGCCAAAGCTTTCACATGCTCGCAGCCGGACTTCTCCAAAATAGCCGCAATTCATCTGGCACCTGAGAAGGCGCAGACATCCCCACGACCGGTCAAAATTTCCTCAAAAGCTTTGGCCTCGTTGCTGATCCAGTCAATCGGGCCCTCCGGATCGCCTCTTACGAAGTTATCCTCGCTAGAGTATGCGCCAACTTTAATGAAGCTAGTTTTTATTTTATCTACACATTCTATAGATTTTTCATAACATTTCTCTTTCGAAGAGCGAAGTTCTACAACTGTCTTCTCTCAATAATTTTTCCAATAGTTACTGGCGTTTCGGTCAGCTTCGGCGATAGCGCATTTCAAATTCGCCTCAGCCAGCTGTTTCTAAAGATCTTCAATTTCGCATTTTTGGGCTTCAGATTGGTCTTTGGAAGTAGCTTCGTCTTCTTTTATCTTATTCACTAATGAGTTTAATATTTTATCTTTGTCAAGACCTTCGTTCCTTAGTTCAATTACTTCGGAACGAAGGTTGCTCAAAGCTATACCACATCCTTCGTCTTCGGCACTTTTTTGCGCCCTAAGGGCGTTGCTAAGAATAAGGCCCTAAAAAAGGAGTGCGGTATTAAGTATAAGCAAATGGAAAATTTTGTTTTTAAGTGCAAGAATCTAATTCTCTCACCTTTAAGCTATTGTATGCTAAGCTGTCGGCCAGTTCATCTTTTGATAGCGCGGAGAGCCCCTCTTCTAGAGTCGGGAATCCGAAGCTCCTGCTCATCCCGGCAGACAGAAATCTCTTTGTTGTCCGGGAGACAATACAAGAAGTCTTCTTCTCCGCTACCGTTGAATATTAACGCCCCTTTTAGATATTTCAGTCTCTGGGCATAACATTGGGCTTCTCGCTTCTCTTCTGCAGATAACCTCTTTCCCGAAGCATGTCGTACAATATAATCGAGAGCTTCGGAGGATGCTTCGGGAATAGGAATGGTAGTTTTTTCAGACAGAATTTCTTCTGCAGCCTCTTTTTCCGTTTCTTCTCTAATTTCCAAGGATTTCTCCTTGGCGGGCTCTGAGGGCCCAGCTTCGGTCTCGGCTTGGCTCTTGACAGCTCCGGCTTCGGATAGTTTTGCCTCAATTTGTTTTTTCGAAGCTTCGACAATCTTCTTTGGAGTAGAGCTTGAAGTTTTTATTGATTCCAGCACATCTAGTACGTTCACCATTCACTTCCTCTTGGGAGTCGTTGTAAGATCCTTTTGTGCCTTCGGCATTGTCACCTCTGCCGAAGGGCTTATAACTTCTAATGTCTTTGTTTTCTCGACTTCTATCTCTCCAGTATTAGTGGCCTTTGGCTCATCTGATTTGGCTGGTAACGCCTTCGGCATTACAGCCGACTCTTCAATTTTCTGTGCAATCGCAGGTTCTTCGGCTTCAGTAGCCGAAGAGGTCTCACCAAATTCGGCACTATGGCCGGTTCTATGAAGCGCAGTCGGTGAGTAAGGACCTTCACCTTTTTTCCCTTCGGCGCAGGCTCGCTTGGAGCACCTGAAGCATCATCCTTCCTGGAAGTTGCACTCTTTCTTTTTTGCCCCCGTGACGGATAGCGGTAGTCAGGATACATGAATCCGATGGCATCAAAAACTCTATTTAATCTCTTCTTTTTCTGGCCTCCGAAGGCCGTAGATAACGCATTGTCCTCTGCCTTAGAGTACGGCCCAAGCAGATCATCACTTGTAGCTTCGACGCTTTTCAGCCAGTCGTCGTCCGGCTCGATAAACTGGTCTCTAAACCTGAAGGTATATTTTAACCAAACCAAACCACCTTCGTGAGGATTGCTGATGGTTTCTTTTGGCATCTCCCAGTTGGCCACCAATGGCCATATCCTGTAGGCCACGTGCTCTTGAACTAAGTCTCTTGTCCGATGAAAGAGCAAACTAAGCCGAAGGCCTTGCGACATTCTTCTGCCGCTTCGTCAATTTCTACCTTCGGTTTCCGGAGGCCGAAGCGTTGCCAGATAGGGCGCATGATGATCCCTTTAATATCCTCTCGTGCCTTTAAATCATTTTTTACATAGAACCATTCTTTCATCCAGTCTCCGGGCCATCTTTTCTGAAAGGTTGGCACGGGCAGCTTGACCCAAAGCGAGCAACGAAGCTGTAGCATCTAAAATTGTTATGATACTGCTCTTTACCCTAGGGTTTTGTCTCATATAACAGTTCGTGCATACTGCAGAAACTTTTTGCATTTGGCTCCAAGCCCTGACTCCTCACAGCCATACGAAGATCCCCATTCTTATGATTGCTTCGGGCGTAATTTGATGTAGGTAAACCTGGTATATCTTCAGAACTTCTACCACAAAACTGCTTAAGGGGAACCGAAGTCCAGCCTTGAAGAAAGCTTCGGAAGATCACGACTTGTGTCTCTTCGGGAGTAGGAGAAGTCTTGTCTCCGTTGTCAGCCCTCACAATAGACACATCTCGGAAATACCTTCCCTTCATATTGTCGAGATGATTCTGTTTAATAGTTGATTTTCCAAAAACTGTATGACTTGGTCGCCAGGGTCGATCTTCGGAGTCCTCGCCACCACTTTCCACATCATAACTATCACTATCACCAGTGTCTTCAGATAAACCTTCCAAAATCTCCCTTGTAATCTTCTCTATATTTGTCTTCACTATTGATTCAAGAAAGACAAGATTCTTCTCCTTAGAAAGGCTCAGCTTCGTTTCAGCAATAGCTTTTTTTATCTTGAGACATCTTCGGAAATGCTAAAAAAGTACTCTCAAAGCCGAAGCTTAAAAAAATTTTAAAAAGCCAAGCAAATGTTGGTGCGCAAGAGCTAGAAATTGAGTAAGCAAGAGCAGATGGCAAGAAAGCGTGCCAAATGAGCTCGTGGTGCGCTCTTATTTATACGCATAGTGCGTTGAAAACTGGAAGGACCCGCTTGTCAGTGACTATTGCTATTCTAGCAAAGGGAAGGTGTTTTTTCAGACCTTCGGCTTAGGGCCTTCGTCCATATCGCAATCTGAATTTATCATTCTAACAAATTAATATTGCGAGGGGCTACTGTTGGGGCCTTCGGCTTCCGAAGGTCCTCAAAAACATGATTTAACAATGTTTCTGCAAGTATAATGCATGAACAGGTATCTTCGGACTTGAGTTAAAGCCATAATGTGAGGAAGCGCAAAAGGAATACGAAGGATGGCGCAGAGCCGAAGCTTGCGCAGAAGAGCTTCGGCATGATAACAGAAAAGGAAACCGACTTAAAGATTAAAAGGCTATTTAGACCTCGACGGATTAATATAGAGTTATTAGCAAATGTAAAGGACATGGGTGTAATTTTACATGGGCTGCGTCTCGTGCCTATAAATAGATGAACAGTGCTCCCGTACTGTTCATGATGGCTGGGTATTTACCTTCGCGCTACGTTTGTATTTTTACCTTCTTTCAAGCCAAAGGTACATTTGTAATTTGTTACCATTTCTATTTCCCATAGTGATGAAATAGAAATCAGCTAATAATAACATATGGCTGTTTATATTAACTTTCATGTTATATGATTCTTCCTTCACCATTATATGTTGCGTCGATGAAGGTATACCCTTCACAACCTTCGTCCGAAGGTCATTATATCCCAAGGGAAATGATGCTTCGAAGGACGAAGGACTGTAACGTTTAACATTTTATGTGTTGCCTTGTTCTAAACTTATAGCATTTGAGAACAAGTCCCCAACAGCCTTGATTTGAGCTCCCAGAGTTCTGCTGATTGTTGGACTTATTCTGCCTCAGATATGGATAGTCTTTTATAAAATGACCAGACTTCCCACAGTTGAAGCAGCCAGTTGAGGAACTAGAGAGGGTGGGGAAACGAGTACTAGGGGCACTCAGCTGATTTGTAAAAGTGGGGGCAGTGGTAGGACGAATGAAACTTGCTGTTTCAATGGACAGGAGGGTGGACGAGGCGAAGAACGATTCTGATTAAACGGTCGGATTACCAACCTGGTTCGCTTCTCAGGTCCCTGATTGGACCTGTCACCTCCAAATCCCTTTGATTTTCCTTGGCCTGTATTCTTGGCTTCTACTGCCAGCGCCGTGGTGACAGCTCTACTGTAAGTAAGATCTAGGCAGGTGGCCATTTTCCTTTGGAGCCGGTCGTTGAGTCCTCTCATGAAGCAATTTTTCTTCTTCAGGTCAGTGTTTACTTGATCAATCACATATTGGGATAAATGATTAAATTTGTTGAGATACTACATCACAGTATCCCCTCCTTGTTTCAGTCGAATAAATTCCTCTTGTTTCATGTGAAGCACTC
This sequence comes from Zea luxurians, assembly GCA_029449295.1. Taxonomy (NCBI): domain Eukaryota; kingdom Viridiplantae; phylum Streptophyta; class Magnoliopsida; order Poales; family Poaceae; genus Zea; species Zea luxurians. The sequence continues at coordinate 44,937 of JAOPSE010002623.1, read as the reverse complement.
CTTCTGGAATATAATGTTCATGGAATGCTATTCATCCCAAGTGACCTGATGTCCGGCTGGTTGAACTGCCACAAAATTTCCCCACCACGTACTAGCAGGGCCTCTTAGTTGTTGAGCAGCGAACAACGGCTTTTGTGTTTCGGTGCAACGGATTAATTCGAACTTCTGCTCCATTACCCTTATCCACTCATTAGCTTCAAGAGGGTCTTCAGCTTTAACAAAGAGTGGGCGATGCGTTTCAAAGAAGTCCAGATATGAGGTTTCACGTGGTCCCTATGGAGGAGCCCTTCCGCCGTGTTGCTAGAATTGATTACCGCCATCTCACATAAGAAGCTGGTATTATCGGCAGTAGCATTGACCAAGGCAGCGATAGCCTTGGCTAGCGTTGGTGGTACAGGTGGTGGATTAGGAGTATCTTCCCGACCACGGGAAGTACCCGCACCGTCATGCGCACAAGTCCTTGATGGCATCTGAGGCAAATGAACATTTAGGAAAAATATAACATGCTGATACACACCATCATTTTACATTACCAAGACATAATGATACGACTCAAGTGTACAACATGACTTCATTACATATTTTTCATAGGTATAGTTCCTAAACTATACTAGTTTAGTCTTTGTCATCCTTGTTTTCTTCATTTCCTGACGTGGGAGACCAATCGTCAGCCAGGTTCATGGAAGGAAGAGGCCTAAAAAGGTCCAGCTCCCCATCAGTTCCTTCACCTGCTGTTCCTAATGGACCGACTCCCATTGCAACAGGGTCGGCAGGCACGTCCGGATGCAGTCGCGAATACAGTACATGCACTTCCTCATGTAAAGTATTGTAATACACCTGCAAGTTATCGAGGGCCGCACTAAGCTCGGTCACACGAGCACAAACTTTGGCTTCGCGGTCCCAAGCAACCAAACCGAATTGACGCCCAATCAACCACCAAATCCCATTCAGCAAGCTCGTCTTGCTGGCATCTGACGTTAGCTGCCAACTCATTTATACGCTGATCGTCCTCTGCCCACACCCTATTTCGGTGACGTAACTCCGTCCGAAGCTGTTCCACTTGGGCTTCCAAGTCTCCGATTGGATCGTTGCTGCCGCTGCTGCTCCCTTCATGTCTTGGAGCCAACTAACGACGAGGCATGCCAATAGGTCCAGTGGACTTGCGCGCGGTTTTCCTCGTACGTGGCATATCTCCATAAGGGGGAAAATTTTATTAGTATAGTTTTTAAACATGATGCATGCATATTTACGGAATCAACCTTTGTTGATTCCCAACCGCCTATATATTGCACTCTATTACCTGGTCTTACAAGATGTGAACTTCCAGAAAGTGGTAAGAATGAAAGGAATTTTCTTGGAATGTTTTTGAAAATTCTTTTTGAAATGCTTCGTAATATCTGAAGAGATGGACTTCGCTCCGATACCAGTTGTGATAGAACCTCCCAAGTCATTAGGCCCACCTACAGTTGTCCATATCCAACGGACCTTGGACAACCCTGTAGATGCACATAATCACTCGACAAGTTTGGTATCTGCATCCTTTTCCTCGCCCAAGAGCGTTTCACCCGTCACACAGATATTACAACACATCGGAGGGACAAATAAGCGGAAGCGAATTACAATAACTTAATTTACATTCAACAAAATATAGAAAGAGTGTTATAGTTATTACAGAACCAGGGTATATGAGTGCATAAGTATTATTATTACAAACTCGGGAGGCAAAAACCCCTCCCGCATAAAAGTATATTGTTTTTTAAAGGGAGGCCAACATCCTCCGCAATCACTTCACTGTTGAGGTTTGTCCTTGGGCACCACATCCTTAGGAACCACCTTAGTGTAAAAACAGCAAAAGTCTGTTGTTTCCTCACCTACAACAACATGGGTTCAAAAACCCTAAGTACGGAGTGTACTTTTGCAAGTCTTACCTGTCAAAATAAAAGACTCTCAAGGATATGCTGGCTTTAAGGGAGTCAAGGTAAGGCTTAATCAATAATCAAAACTCTGTTTGCAAAAATGCTTACTAATAGTGGATCCTTAAAAATCCAGTTTTATTAGCAAGTTAAGTCATTACCTATCACTAGAGTTCTTTCTACCCTAGTTCAAGCACTTGGCCAATACTAACCATTCTTTTATCAACCCTTCTTGTTTACTAGAATGCTACGTGTAGGGCAGTGACCAAGTCTTCATGTCCGAGAAGTAACGGCGATCCGAATCGATTAATACCCAGCTAGGGATCTCCAATCACATGACATATGTAGCACTTAACCCTTGCATATGTCAACTCGCCACAGGGGTTCTTAAGACCAGACCGGGTTCACGCCAACCAAGAGCACAAATACACCACCGTCCAGCCTCTTGCCACGGATCGGAGGGTACACGCTACTCTCGCCATCCCTCCACTCCCATTGCGTGTTGGCCTTTCTAGTATTAGTCTACCTGAGGCAAAGCTTACCCATAATGAGGCATGCGATCAGTTAAAAGGTCCTCAATCATCAAGCCTACATCGAGACGGTCATTACTCGACTCAGATGGAGACACTACACCGAGACTCTCTTCTCGTGCAAGTCACCCGCCCGGTCTCAGTTTTATCTTTTCAAACCCAAATTTTGGTACCTGACAGAGGTACATCTTTTCCGATGTTGAACCCATCGTGGCCATGATGGATCCACCATCAAGTTTTATTTTTGAAAACATCCCATCCACTATGAAGCATCACATTTTGTTTTAAAACAAAACATTGTTTTTCTAAAGTAGAACTAAGCATCAAAAAACCTTTTAATAAAACAGGTAATCAAGGAATGGTAAATAGTTCCAATGAAGGAAATGCAGCAATTGGTTTAACACCCAACTCCTATCACCTAATGCATCATTCAAGTGATAAAGAGTTTAAAACAGCAAGGAGGTGGAAAATGCACCGGGGCTTGCCTTGTTTTGTAGGTGAGTCAGGCTCTGCCCCACAGATGTCAAAGTAAAAGCAGTTCCCTGCAGGTGGATTTTCTGTTGATGGAGTAGTCTCTTCCTCTTCAACAGTCACTTCTCACTATAGGAAATTGGTTAAAGAACGTGGGTGAAAAACCATCGAATGTAATAAGCCGTCAAACTTACCGTAAGAACGTGGGTTTACCAATGAATATAGCCGACGGCGATTTTTGGACGAACTTAGAGAAGTAAGAACGTGGGTACCATCGAACTTAACCTTAAGAACGTGGGTACCGTCCAACTTAACATTAAGAACGTGCGTTTTTAAGTTCGACGGGGGCCATCGATTTTTTCCCATAAGTTTGATGGCACCCACGTTCTTAAGGTTAAGTTCGACGGGGTCACGTGGCTGTCGAACTTATGTGTCCTGCGGAGGTCTGCGCAGACTGCACATAAGTTCGACGGTACCCACGTTCTTAACCTTAAGAACATGGGTACACACGTTCTTAACCCTGAGTGGGTCTGCGAGGACTACACAATAAGTTCGACGGTACCCACTGGGGCGAAGGCGAAGACGCCACCCTTCGCTCAAGGCCTTCGCCGTACTCGCCGCACCAACGGTGACAAGACAACGGGCAGACCTACCCTTCATCTCATATGCCGCCGATGAAGACCTGTGACGAGGTCGTCTCATCTCGCGACCTCGTCCAGAATGGAGGCCCGCGTGTGATCCGGCCCATTGTAACAGGCCCTGCGTGGCCGTTGCGTGTTACGGGCCCAAATTGTAAAGGCCTCCCTGTAATTACGGTCTGTAACCCTGCTTATGGGAATATTCCGGGGATAACCTAGGTGTCTGAGGGGACATGCGTCCTTAACACGGGACGCTGGGCACTCAGATACCTATAAATACCCCCGCACAGTGCCCTTGAGAGGCTGGATTAACAGAGCTATTGCCAACACGTGCAAAAATCCTATTTGCGTTACCACACTTCCCTGTTGGATCAACTTGCGCCAGTGAGCAAGTTCCAACATTTGGCGCCCACCGTTCGTGCTACGAAAAAAAACCACCCGCGATGGCACCCAAGAAAGCTAGCTCGAAGGCTGACGAGGCTGCGAAGGCAGCACTGCTGGCCGCAAAAAAGGGCAAGGCCCTCGCCCTCACCCACTCCACCCACCAAGAGGCTACTGAAGACGACGTTCTCCGCACCTGCGAAGACGACGTTCTCCGCACCTGCGAAGACGACGCTCACCGCACCTGCGAAGACGACGCTCACCGTACCTGCGGCCCTGAAGGACAGCCGCAACCTCCCCCAGGCTTCGCTCCACCAGAGGGCACGGACTTCACCGAGGACGGCGAAGTCATCGGCGTCTCCGCAGAAGAACAGCTACAGCTGCGCGCCCTGCGCATCAAGAACCGCAATCTCCAGAAGCAAAAAGAGATACTTGAGGCCAAGCGCCAACGTGTGTCTGCACAAGCCAAGGTGCAGCAAATGATACGAGACGAAGAGCAGAAGGCCCAGGAGCTCGAGCAAGAGATCGCGCTAATGCAGTGCGAAGGCCACTTCAGCCTGCAACAAGGGCCACCCCTGCAACAGCGCGCACAAGTCGAAGACCCGCACTTTCCCCACCGCGACCGCGCCATCCCACACGTCGCGGCATTCCAAGGTGTCAACTACCTCGACGAGCGAAGTCCCCTGGCGCCACACCTGCAAGTGACACCCTGGCCTGCCAACTTCCGGGCAGGGACCTATCCCAAGTACAACGACAGCACTGACCCAGCACAGTACATCATGAGTTATCAGGTCGCCGTTGCATCTTCCGGAGGGGACAACGCCACAATGGCCAAGTCTTTCATCATCGCCCTCGAGGGCCCAGCTCTCACCTGGTTCACCAGGTTGCCCCCGCTGTCCATTGACTCCTAGAGAAGCCTTCAGGACAAATTCCTGCTCAACTTCCAAGGGTACCGCCCAGACACCGATGCCTTGGCCAAACTCTCACTCTGCAAGCAGCTGGAAAAGGAGACTCTGCAGGAGTACTACCGCAAATTTCTGACACTCAAGTCACAGCTACCCTCGGTCGATGACCAAATCGCTATCCACTACGCCATCAGTGGCCTTCGGGGCGGCGTCCTCTACAGCCACTGCATCAGGGATCTGCCCAAAAACCTCCAGGAGTTGTACCAACTATTTGAAAAATATGCCAAATCCGAAGAACTCCACCAGCGCAAAATTGAGTCTCAGAGGAAACCCAAAGATGTTCCACAGTCCAGCCGCACGTGGACGAGGACTCCGCAGCCAGACTCCGGTCAGGACGGCCGCAATCAGCAGCAGGTGCACAACATCTCCAACCAGCACCCCGCTGGTGAGGCCCCTCGCCGCCTGGAATATCCCCCAGGGCCGCGGAAACGGAACTCGCGGACGAGGCCGGGGACGTGCGCAACCGCCGTGCCGATTTTACTGCTTGTTTCACGGCGAAGACTGCACCCACCAAACCAGAGACTGCCCAGAGACGAAGGCCACCAGAGACAGGATGGCACGGGTGCAACCAGCCGACAACCCTAGAGTTGTCGCACACACATATCAGCAGCCCCCTCCACCATACATCCACGCCCCCGCTCCGCACCACCGCACCACGCATACCAACACCACTAGGAAGTACAAATCGTACCTCCCCCACCCCTCTTCCACATCAGCAACAACAAAACATCCACCACCCCCATGCCCTGAAACAAGAGAACTTCGCCGATCAGCCGTATCGCGGAGTCATACATATCATCACCGGGGGGGTCCAGCGCCGACTTCGACACAAAGCGGCAGAAGAGGGATCATTACCGCAGCATCAACCACGTCGCCGTCACTGGCCCGGTTGTGCAGACAAAGTGGTCCCACGTGCCATTGACCTTCGACGCTCGAGACGTCGATCTGCGCAGCGCCCCCCACATCGACGCCATGGTCATCAACTATAGCGTGGCAGGCTGGGACTTGCACAAAGTCTTGGTCGACAATGGCAGCTAGGCGGACATCATCTTCCTCCATGCCTTCGATCGCATGGGCATAAGCCACAGCCTGCTCAAGCCCTCGGACAACCCCCTGTACGGCTTCGGCGGCAAGGGCACCTTTCCCATCGGCAAAATAGAGTTGCCCCTCTCCTTCGGTGTAGCACCCAATGCCCGAAGCGAGCATATCACATTCGACATTGTCGATATGGTGTACCCGTACAACGCCATAATGGGCCGGGGCTCCATCAATAAGTTTGAGGCAGCTATCCACGGACTTTACCTATGCATGAAGATCCCGGGTCCCGGAGGCGCCATCACAGTTTACGGCAACCAGCAGGTTGCGCGTAACATAGAAAGAGACTTCGTCCCCGGGCAAAGAAACGTGCACTGCCTCATGGCCCAACGCGAAGTCCCCGAGCCCACCAATCCAACCGCCAAGGGGCATGAAAAGGCACAACTACAGAGCAACGACGGGACCAAGACCGTCCCCCTCGACCAGGCAACGCCCCAACAGATGGTTACCATCAGCAAAGACCTCACTTTGCACGATGAAGAGCGGCTCCTCTGCTGTCTGTCCAAGAATAAAGACGTCTTCGCCTGGTCCGCCCTCGACCTGGTCGGAGTCAGTCGCTCCATCATCGAGCACGGCCTAGGAATTGACCCTTCTGTGAGGCCGAAGAAACAATGACTATGCAAGATGTCTGATGAAAAGACAGAAGCCGCCAAGGGCGATATAATACCCTAAAAACCAAACCATGTTTATAATCCTAATATGGTGTGTCCTACTGATGATCGGAGACCGTAGATGCATAGATATCGTCGAGACAATTCCGATCGACTACTAGTTTGCCTTGTTTGGAGTCTGAATGAGTTTTTTCAAGTGCCGGTCGATCTGAGCCATTGGATATTAGGATTGAGGGAGTTTCTTCTATTTATACCTCCCTAACCCTAGCAGCCACGTCCTCCCACCCTAGCAGCCATCCCTTTTGTGCCTTGCCCAAGAGAAGAAAGGAAGAACAAGGGAGAGAAGAGAGGGAAGATTAGGGCACACAGTCGCCTGTCGTCGTCATCGTTCCTCTTCAAGAATTGGTTGGATTTCCTTTCCTCTCCATTGTCCCCACTTGATGGATGTTTTACCTTGTTTTGGATGAGTTTTAGGCCCTGCAATTAGCCCTTTATGTTGGATTAGATGGGAGATTAGATTTTTGATCTCGAAATTAGTCTCTGCAGAATAACAGATTCGATAGTTTTTGTTCATGCCAGTTTTCCGTGGTCTTAGAGGCCTCAAAAAAATAAAAAGTATATTTATGAGTTGTAGATAATTTAGATATCTTTCCGTGGCCGCGAAGAACACCTCAATCGGACATCAGATCAGAAAGTTATTGCAGTTTTATTATAGCAGTTTTTCAGTCTCATAATTCTGTGCAGAATCTGTTCTATTAAGATTTAGGCAATTTTATCAACAGAATTCAACCTTGGGCTTGTAAGAAAAGTTGTAGATAATTTCATAAGCTTTCCAGATTGTTAAAGAGTGCATTCATATGAATTATGAAACTCTAGTTATGTTTGTTTTACGGTGGCTGTTTCTGTTGGCCTGACAGAAATGAGCGGGTCTGTTCACTGGTAGGTTTCATCAAGTAAATGGCCGAATTGGCTCTCTCAGCTATGGAGACTTTTGTAGAGGGATAAAAGTTCTTACTTCCATCAGAATTTCATGATTTTGGTTGAGTAGTTTGTGAGATATCGAATTTTGAAAGTTAACTATGCGGCTGTCTAAAACAGATTCAGTCAGTTATCTTGTAATATGTTTTAGACTTATAGATGGCAGAATTTAATTATCTATTGAATACCGAAGTTGTAGAGTATTTCGTGTAGATACTTCTATAGTATTTGTTTGATATCACCACTGTTATAATTTTAAAGATACAAAATTAACAAACAGCGCTGCTGCTGTTTGACATGTGGTTCACGGTGGGAGTCTTTTCACCAGGTCTTGGTTTCAAGCGTAGGAACGATTTGTTGATTGTTGGCAAATGTTTATGAAATTTGTACTAAGTTTTATGCCCCGCAACAGGTGGTTATGCTCCGGATCATGCTTAGTACATTTTCTTCTTCGATGAAGGCAAGTGAATGTAGCGGTGGTTGCTACCGTTTTGACTTGTTGTTTCATCGCCTACACTCTAATATTCAGAATCATCGAATTCTTTCGTAATTGAACTCTATGGGATGCTTTACTTGATTGTATTATATTGATGCTTAATCATATATTGATGATGATGATGATTCGAGTATGACCCACGAGATTAATTCACACTCCTGAAGGTGAATGAAGTATTATTTGAGGTTTGTATTGTATCTGAAGGTAAACGAAGTATTGTTTGAGGTTTGTATTGTATTTGAAGGAAGTGAAGTATATTGATAAATGCAGCATGCCATATACATTGCATGATTCACTTGCATCTGAAGTTTTGTCGTGACCTATGGTCCGACCGTACCGGTACAACTTAGCATCGTACGTTGCCCGAGGAGGGGTACGATGCGGCTTCATACCCTTAGAGGTATGAAGGCAGAGGACATATGCATTGCATTCATATGCATTCATTGAAGTGATATTTGCAGATGGTGTGGTTTTATACTCTAAGAGATATGAAGGCAGAGGACTTACACATTGCATTCCTATGCATACATTGAAGTGATATTTGCAGGTATTATTGACGCAGGGAAGTGTTATACAACCTATTGTGGTCGTTCGAGGAAATGAGATGGCATTGGTTATTTTGGGACTATTGAGTTCTATATCTACAAGTATTTCTGATCTCAATTGTGATCCCTTTTAAAATGTTGATTAATTCAATTCTTTTGGTTTAAATATCTCGTCAAAATATTTTACTTGCTGAGATGTTTCATCTCACTCTTGCATTACTCAATGCAGGTACTTAATTCATGTTGGGAATGAGGGAAGTAGCAGCACGTCCACCTTCACTCTCATAATAACGCTGCCCAGGCACAACCATGATTTAATTAGAAACTTCTTGTCAAGGATGTTTGTTTTTAACTAGTCGTGCACACTAGTTAATTCAGTTTATGTCGTTATGGTTATCTTCCCATTGCTAGCAGATTATTAATGTCTAGTATGTTTTCTTATCATGATATCTGTTTATACTCTGTTGCTTCCACGTTTATGCAAATTTCCAAAGGAGATGCTGTCGAATTTTATATATGAATGTTAGTTGTGTAGTTTAGTAGCATTTCAGGGTGTTTGTGGATCCTGGGGTGTTACAGTTGGTATCAAAGCATAGGCTTTAGATTCTTGGCAATTTGAAGATAAATTTGACACACTTGCACATATAGGAAGGTTGGGTTCAAATATCTTTGATATATGTTAATGTCTTTGAAGTGCAGATGAAATAATTTCACCCTCCCTAATCCTTTACGGTGATGTGGTAAGTTGTTTATGACTTAATGTCTGATATAATTCATTTCTAAATTTTGATATTGTTTATTAATAAGATTGATATCGCTGTTCTTTTGTGAGATTGAAGTCGTTATTATGCTTGTGATATACGTGTATGCCTATGTTGTTTTCAACATGTTTTCATGGTTGAGTTTTATTACAATAATATTGTTATATATGTTTGATCGAGGATGTTTCCAAGAGGAGTGTGAATTGCATGTTTTGGGTTACAAGGTAACCATCGATTTGGATTTAAGTTGTTGGGCGGTTGGTGGATAGCTCCAACTATCTTTGCAAGGAATGATTGTTTATGCCGAGAAACCAGTTCTGAAAGAAATGAATATTGGTACTTTTATATGGATTTTGGGGGAAAGTCTTTACATAGCTAGCCAGAGTGGATTACATGTCTCCCTTCTATCTTGTGTTTTAGTAGCCACAAAGCCTAGATGTGGTTTAAAGTGGTTGCATGTTAGTCATGCTAATTGTAGAATAAATCTTTTATTTTCTTGATCCATTGATTATATATTAATACGTTGAGGATCTGATGGTTTTCTCCCTGATGCATGCTTGTGGAGCCATTGTTGGACCACTTATCTATTGGTTTGAATGAAGTCATTGCCTAGCCTAGAGTTGGTTGGGTGTGGTTAGTCACCTATTTCTAATGATGTGGTTCTTACATCAGATTGAGGTGTTTGTCATGTGTGTGAAGGATTACAGGGTTATTATTGACCCTGTATGTCTGGTACTTTGAGTGCATCGTATGATGGAATGAAATGTAAGTTTCTGAACTACAGTAGATGAAGACTTATATTATGAGTAGGTTAACCTTACTAGTTTGGATATTTTTTTAGTTGAGTTGTTGGATGAAGTATAGTGATATTAGTTAAGCAAAGTATTGTGTTGTTGCTGTGCTGTCAGTGCTCTTTGTGGAGTTTTTGGCATTTGTTCGATGAACTGTGCCGCACAGAATGTTATTGGCTTCTTGTTGGCTTTATTGCTCCATTAGTTCTGTAGACTTTCTCCCTTTTGTGGGGTGTAAAGAATGTTAGATTACATGATTATCTTTTTCATGACGTCAAGAACAAGGTTTAGGAAGATTAGGAGTTTTGTTTCAATAGAACGACTTGTTTCGTGGTGCTTTGATGTGAGGTGTTTGATTTTCTTATGCATTCATCTGGTGTGGATGTTTGACAATTGAATTAAAATGAATTGTTGAAGTTGGTAAGAGTTGTTCTTAGTGCATATTACCTCTTCATAAAAAGAGTGTTGTTTTAAGACATTGATCTTGATGTATAGTTGCATCCAAATTCAATGATAGCAAATCCTAGTGTTGATTGCACCTATGACAATGCCTTGAGAATTCATTTTATATTGTTTTATGATTGTTGTCAAGGTGTGTCATTTTATTTGGTAAATTAGTCCGACTTAGAGGTTATTTCATGAAAAATTCTTTCATGATCTCGTCAAGGCTACTAGTCTACTATATGAGTCTATTTAGGGTGTTTGGCCGAGTTTTACCGTTGGTGAATGTCTTGATTTGTAGAAGTGGCTGAATTCGAGGACGAATTCTTTTAAGGGGGGTAGAATATAATACCCTAAAAACCAAACCATGTTTATAATCCTAATATGGTGTGTCCTACTGATGATCGGAGACCGTAGATGCATAGATATCGTCGAGACGATTCCGATCGACTACTAGTTTGCCTTGTTTGGAGTCTGAATGAGTTTTTTCAAGTGCCGGTCGATCTGAGCCATTGGATATTAGGATTGAGGGAGTTTTCTTCTATTTATACCTCCCTAACCCTAGCAGCCACGTCCTCCCACCCTAGCAGCCATCCCCTTTTGTGCCTTGCCCAAGAGAAGAAAGGAAGAACAAGGGAGAGAAGAGAGGGAAGATTAGGGCACACAGTCGCCTGTCGTCGTCATCGTTCCTCTTCAAGAATTGGTTGGATTTCCTTTCCTCTCTCCATTGTCCCCACTTGATGGATGTTTTACCTTGTTTTGGATGAGTTTTAGGCCCTGCAATTAGCCCTTTATGTTGGATTAGATGGGAGATTAGATTTTTGATCTCGAAATTAGTCTCTGCAGAATAACAGATTCGATAGTTTTTGTTCATGCCAGTTTTCCGTGGTCTTAGAGGCCTCAAAAAAATAAAAAGTATATTTATGAGTTGTAGATAATTTAGATATCTTTCCGTGGCCGCGAAGAACACCTCAATCGGACATCAGATCAGAAAGTTATTGCAGTTTTATTATAGCAGTTTTTCAGTCTCATAATTCTGTGCAGAATCTGTTCTATTAAGATTTAGGCAATTTTATCAACAGAATTCAACCTTGGGCTTGTAAGAAAAGTTGTAGATAATTTCATAAGCTTTCCAGATGTTAAAGAGTGCATTCATATGAATTATGAAACTCTAGTTATGTTTGTTTTACGGTGGCTGTTTCTGTTGGCCTGACAGAAATGAGCGGGTCTGTTCACTGGTAGGTTTTCATCAAGTAAATGGCCGAATTGGCTCTCTCAGCTATGGAGACTTTTGTAGAGGGATAAAAGTTCTTACTTCCATCAGAATTTCATGATTTTTGGTTGAGTAGTTTGTGAGATATCGAATTTTGAAAGTTAACTATGCGGCTGTCTAAAACAGATTCAGTCAGTTATCTTGTAATATGTTTTAGACTTATAGATGGCAGAATTTAATTATCTATTGAATACCGAAGTTGTAGAGTATTTTGTGTAGATACTTCTATAGTATTTGTTTGATATCACCACTGTTATAATTTTAAAGATACAAAATTAACAAACAGCGCTGCTGCTGTTTGACATGTGGTTCACGGTGGGAGTCTTTTACCAGGTCTTGGTTTCAAGCGTAGGAACGATTTGTTGATTGTTGGCAAATGTTTATGAAATATTTGTACTAAGTTTTATGCCCCGCAACAGGTGGTTATGCTCCGGATCATGCTTAGTACATTTTCTTCTTCGATGAAGGCAAGTGAATGTAGCGGTGGTTGCTACCGTTTTGACTTGTTGTTTCATCGCCTACACTCTAATATTCAGAATCATCGAATTCTTTCGTAATTGAACTCTATGGGATGCTTTACTTGATTGTATTATATTGATGCTTAATCATATATTGATGATGATGATGATTCGAGTATGACCCACGAGATTAATTCACACTCCTGAAGGTGTGAATGAAGTATTATTTGAGGTTTGTATTGTATCTGAAGGTAAACGAAGTATTGTTTGAGGTTTGTATTGTATTTGAAGGAAGTGAAGTATATTGATAAATGCAGCATGCCATATACATTGCATGATTCACTTGCATCTGAAGTTTTGTCGTGACCTATGGTCCGACCGTACTGGTACAACTTAGCATCGTACGTTGCCCGAGGAGGGGTACGATGCGGCTTCATACCCTTAGAGGTATGAAGGCAGAGGACATATGCATTGCATTCATATGCATTCATTGAAGTGATATTTGCAGATGGTGTGGTTTTATACTCTAAGAGATATGAAGGCAGAGGACTTACACATTGCATTCCTATGCATACATTGAAGTGATATTTGCAGGTATTGTTGACGCAGGGAAGTGTATACAACCTATTGTGGTCGTTCGAGGAAATGAGATGGCATTGGTTATTTTGGGACTATTGAGTTCTATATCTACAAGTATTTCTGATCTCAATTGTGATCCCTTTTAAAATGTTGATTAATTCAATTCTTTTGGTTTAAATATCTCGTCAAAATATTTTACTTGCTGAGATGTTTCATCTCACTCTTGCATTACTCAATGCAGGTACTTAATTCATGTTGGGAATGAGGGAAGTAGCAGCACATCCACCTTCACTCTCATAATAACGCTGCCCAGGCACAACCATGATTTAATTAGAAACTTCTTGTCAAGGATGTTTGTTTTTAACTAGTCGTGCACACTAGTTAATTCAGTTTATGTCGTTATGGTTATCTTCCCATTGCTAGCAGATTATTAATGTCTAGTATGTTTTCTTATCATGATATCTGTTTATACTCTGTTGCTTCCACGTTTATGCAAATTTCCAAAGGAGATGCTGTCGAAATTTTATATATGAATGTTAGTTGTGTAGTTTAGTAGCATTTCAGGGTGTTTGTGGATCCTGGGGTGTTACAGTTGGTATCAAAGCATAGGCTTTAGATTCTTGGCAATTTGAAGATAAATTTGACACACTTGCACATATAGGAAGGTTGTGGGTTCAAATATCTTTGATATATGTTAATGTCTTTGAAGTGCAGATAAATTCTTCTGGCAAAATATTGTTTGCCGCTTCGGAGTACCGTCCGAACTCACGGTCGACAACGGCAAGCAGTTCGACAACCAAGATTTCAAAGATTTCTGCTTCTCCATCAGCACCAAGCTTGCCTTCGCCTCCGTGTACCACCCCCAATCCAACGGAGTCGTGGAGCGCGCCAACGGCAAAATTTTCACAGCCATCAAGAAAATGCTCCTCGACGACAAAAAAGGCAAGTGGCCCGACCTGTTACCCGAAGTGGTCTGGGCGCTGAACACAACTGAGTGCAGGGCGACTGGGTTCACCCCCTTCCGCCTATTATACGGATCGGAGGACATGACTCCGCAAGAAATAAAACATGGGTCGCCTCGGACAGCCGCGTCGGCCGTCCCCAACGTAGACAAGCAGACTTCGAAGGACCTCATCGACAGAGACCGTGTCTTCGCCCTACAGGCTCTGGACAAATACTAAGCCCAGACAAAAGCATGGCGCGACCATGCAGTCATCCCGAGGGAATTCAGTGAAGGGGACCTCGTACTCGTCCGGACAGCTCGGACAGAGTCCGGGGGCAAGCTGGAGCCCAAGTGGGAGGGCCCTTTCATTGTCAAGACGAAGGCATCCCCCAGCGCATACAGGCTCGCAACGCCAAACGGCGAAGACTTGGAGCATTCCTGGAACATCGACAATCTCCGCAAATTTTTTGTTTGACTCATCAGGGCCAGCTCGCCCTTGTAATTCGCAAAAACAATTTTATTCTGGCCCGCACTCTTTTCCTCCCAGGGGGTGAGGTTTTTAACGAGGCGGAGTCATGTAATATACGAGTGAAAAATCCCCCGCAAAAATCTACGTCGAAAAAAGATCGCGCCGACGGTCTTCGACATTCGACCAATACAAAGTCACCGCGAGGCCAAGCGCTAGCTACCCTCGCGTGCGACAAACCGCGCAAAAGTCGCCTAAGGGTGCAGCCAGACTAGCACAACAAGTGCGAAAAATCGAAGTCTTCCTCAAAAAAGACTATCCGCGCAAAAGTCGCCTAAGGGTGCAGCCGGACTAGCACAACAAGTGTGAGAAATCAAAGTCTTCCGCGAAGACTATCCGCGCAAAAGTCGCCTAAGGGTGCAGCCGGACTAGCACAACAAATGCAAAAATCGAAGTCTTCCTCAAAAAAGACTATCCGCGTAGAAGTCGCCTAAGGGTGCAGCCGGACTAGCACAACAAGTGCGAAAAATCAAAGTCTTCCGCGAAGACTATCCGCGCAAAAGTCGCCTAAGGGTGCAGCCGGACTAGCACAACAAGTGCGAAAAATCGAAGTCTTCCGCGAAGAGTATCCGTGCAAAAGTCACCTAAGGGTGCAGCCGGACCAAGCACAACAAGTGCGAAAAAGACTACACCAAACTGTCCGCGCAAAGACCGACTACAAGCGCGCCAGACAGACATAACAAATACACCAGACCAAGTGCGCAATGCCTTCGTGAGCATAGCCGAATGTGCGAAGGCACACAACCTCATCATACAAGCCATTACATATGTACAGCGAGGGCATCACATTTTACATCGGCTCAACCTTCGGAATAATTCCCATCTCCCTATAGTTAAACAGCATTATCCTCAGCTCCTCACCCGCAAAAAGACCGCGTAGCTCCCCCTCACCTACACTCACAGTGCCCGCAAGGACAATAGTTCCTGCCTGCCAGCCCTGCCCACATGAAGCCGACCGCCGTCCACATCACTCACTCTACGCTTCGCAACCGCCCTTCGCCGCCTACGCCCCACACTTGGACCAGGCACAACTTCAGCATCCACAGCACGCGGCGAAGCCTCCGCCGCTGCCACATCCAAGGCCGCAAAGTAATCCAAGTCCTCATCCGACGACTCTTCAGTCCACCCCACCGAACTCCTAGAGTCACCAAAATCAGAAAGCTTAGACGCAGATTCATCTGATTCATTCCCATCATCCACGGTCGAAGCCGCCAAAAAATTTGCAGTAGCGGCTGCGTGCGCAGGCCCAAAATCTTGAACCTGCGCAGCAACCAAGGTTCAGCAACATATGCAAAATTCCCTAACTACCCACACCCACTAAGCCACCTGCGAAGACCCAGCCGTCGCAGGATCCTCCGCTGCCGCTTCTGCCGCCATCTTCGCAGGATCCTCAGCCCTCGGCGCAGCAGTTGGCGACAAACCACCGCCGGCCACAGTGGCTGCGGGGGCATCAGGGGTGCCTTCGACGGTTTCCGGGGGCGGCGCCGGGGCAACCTCGGACACAGCCGCCACCGGGTTCGACACCGAATCAGGCTGCACGCTGTTCAAAGCCCCCAAGTCCTCCACTTTCTCGTTACGCGTCGCCTGAGACACAGCACACAGATTCAGCAAGCCCACATATAGCCCACACTCAGCAACACTAAACAAGAGTCAAACATTACCTGACCCCTCGCCGTGTCGGACCGCTCCCTGACCACCTCCCGATCGTGGGGACCCCACATCCGGTCGAAGAGGGCTCCCGCGGATTCCTTCACCACAGGGTCCTCAACCTTGTAGATCTCGCGCTCGAAATCCTCATCAGCTTGGTCGAAGACCTCATAGTGCCGGCACCCTTCGCGGGACAGCGCGTTCATCGCCCCTTCGCAGGTAACCAGGGAGGCATAGGACATAAACCCCTCCACAATGGTGGGGAGCGCCAGCAACTCCTCCTGCAGCCACTCGAGGCAGCGAAGTCCGGGCTCTTGGTCTGGCACTTCGAAGTCAGCGGTCCGCGCGCCCAGCTCGTGGTATGAGTCCATAAGCTGTTTGCGCGTCCGCTCAGTCTCCGAGCGCGTCGAAGCCTCGGCCCTCTCCACACGGGTCTGCAGAGCATTGAACCGCTCCTCCCATTCCTCGGCGCGCTGTCTGGCAAGTCTACCCTCCACCCGCGCCAAATTGGCCTCCGCCTGTGCAGACTGCGCCTTGGCGAGGGCCTCATTAGCCTCCCTTCTTTCCTCCGCCAGTTGGCGCCGGAGGTCAGCCCTCTCACCTCCAGCGTGGCCACCTTCTCCGCCAGCTTGCGGCACTTGCTGTCGGCGGCCGACTTTTCCCGGACGGCGTCAGCATGTTGCGCCCGAAGTCTCTCGACTTCGGCAGACAACCGCCATAAGGGCCCCCAACGCCACGCGGTCAGCGAAGTCAGCCACCTACAAGACACACATAAGTCCACAATCCCAACGAAACCGGTACAAACCGAAGTCTAGCTCAACTTACCTGACTCAATGCCTCCTTCAGCCGGCGGGACACAGCGCCCGCCTCGTCCTCGATGGCAGTGAGCGCCGGAATCTCGCCACTGGCGCTGGGAGCGCTACCCCTCGCCGTAGGCCCCACGGCAGCCGCCGCGGTCGCCACCGCAGGTGGAACAACAACAAGTTGCCCTTCGCCCGACCCTTCAACGCATCAACAGTTAAAAAAAACACGGGCTAACGACTTACCAACGAGATAATCGTCCATGCTAATCTCGGTGGCGAAGTTGGCAACGTGCTTGCCCGGCGGAGGCAATTCTCGGGCCTTCGCAGCTCCGGCCGGGGCAGGCTTGGTTTCGCCGGCGCTGGCCGCCTTCACGGCCTCCGGCACCCTGCTGGACCCGAGGCGGCAGTCTTTGCCGCCAGCGTCGGCTGGCTACCGCCGGGGGCAGCAGCCTTCGCAGTCCCCCGCGACCTCTTTGGCCTAGCCTCAGGCAGCCTGACGACCGCCTGGCGCTTCTGCGCAGCTCCCTGACGATCCTTGTCCATCACTGCCGACACAATAGCAGCAATATTCCGTCCATAAGGAAACACTCCCCAGTCACGAACCATACGAGATGTAAAAAAGTCTTCGCCGGCCGCGCGGGGGACAGGAACATTCTTAGGCCACCAACCCCCGGTAACCTTCAGCATCCGCGCCGAAGACTCCCGGAGCTCGGGCGAAGACATCCCCCCGGGGGCCACGCATGTCCTCATCAATTCCCTAGCAAAACCATCGGAAACCCCCAGTCCTCTCGTAGCAGTACCTAGCTTCCTCTTCTTAGAGGATGGGGCGGCCGCCGGCACGGGGTCGTCTCCAGTCTCTGCCGCCGGCTTCTTCCCGCGACGATCCACATCGTCTTGCCCGGGATAACCACCATACGGCAGACGGTTCAACTCGAAGACCCTGTTCAAGCGGTCGTTGGACCCGCGTATATCCCAGCTACGCTGGCCCTCCGTCTTCGGCACGTACCGACCAACAATCCGCACCGCCCCATCCTCCGCCTCACGCACAAATGCGGCAGGATCGCGGTTATGTAGATCCAGTGCGAAGGCGGGACTTCGCACCAGCATCCCACCACGGGAAGGCATCTGACGAGGGCAAACTTCGCCCAGCGCCCAGCCATGCGCCAAAGGCCACACCCCATACGCCACAAACTCCTCAACCAAGTCGCGCCCGCTACTCAGGCCGGTCGCGCACCGCAGGGCCTCTTCGTCTGCATCCTCCTCCGCCACTTCAAACTGCGGGTATGCTGAGTAATAATGCGAGCACATCTCGGCCATGGGGAGCCCTGGATGGTCCTCGAGTGTGCCCTCCGCAACGTAGAACCAAAACTCATACCAGTTGCCCCATTTATTGCGGGCGCAAGGAACTAACTCAACGACCTCCATCGAAGTCTTGCCGGTCTTCGGCGTAAATGTACAGGACCCAAACTGAGCAACCTTATTTCTGATCATCCTTTTCTGCCAGTGCAGACAATAGTGCTTCGCGAAGACTTCGACCGATGGCTGTCCTCCGTACGAAGTCGTCGCCCAGACATATTTCGACAAGGCCACCACGGCATTCGGCGTCAGCGGGTGGATCTAGACGTTGAATCTGCGTAGGACTTCTCCGACGAATCGATGCGCAGGCAGGCGGAGACCAGCGGCAAAGAACGCCTTGAAGACAACCAACTCGCCTTCCGGCTCGGGGACCTCCTCCGCCCCCAGAACACGAGCGACTCCGCCGCCAAAGTAACCAAGCTGCTGCATATCTTGCACGCGGACCGAGGACATCCACGACACACCGAAATCCACCGTGTCACCGGCGCGCAACTCCTCCGCCGCCACAGTGCTCAGCGTCTCCTCAGACGACGCGTCGGCCGGTGGCGTAGCGGCAGCAGAAGAAGAAGAGGTCGGCATCGCTACGTACCGTCGGCGGCGGCAGGCGGTCTGCTTCACACAAGCCAGATCTCCGGCGAACAAGAGCAAGGAGGGCAGATGAGCAGCGAGAGGTTTGAGAAGGCGGTTAGGGTTTTCGTGGAGCGTGGAAAGATAAAGTTCAAAACGCGCCGCCCCCCATCCCCTTTTATACACAGGGCGCGGCGCTTCGGGAAACCCGCAATCCAACAGTACGTCGTCAATCAACGGTCATGTCAAAAACCCCCGCGGAACCACTTCGAGCGAGGGCAGCATCTCCGCCATCTAGCGACGTCTTCGGCACCAGATGACTTAGTCGAACTGGTCCCTCGGAGGACAAATGTTGGGGCGAAGGCGAAGACGCCACCCTTCGCTCGAGGCCTTCGCCGTACTCGCCGCACCAATGGTGACAAGACAACGGGCAGACCTACCCTTCGTCTCATACGCCGCCGACGAAGACCTGTGACGAGGTCGTCTCATCTCGCGACCTCGTCCAGAATGGAGGCCCGCGTGTGATCCGGCCCATTGTAATAGGCCCTGCGTGGCCGTTGCGCGTTTCGGGCCCAAATTGTAAAGGCCTCCCTGTAATTACGGTCTGTAACCCCGCTTTATGGGAATATTCCGGGGATAACCTAGGTGTCTGAGGGCACATGCGTCCTTAACACGGGACGCTGGGCACTCAGATACCTATAAATACCCCCGCACAGTGCCCTTGAGAGGCTGGATTAACAGAGCTATTGCCAACACGTGCAAAAACCCTGTTTGCGTTACCACACTTCCCCGTTGGATCAACTTGCGCCAGTGAGCAAGTTCCAACACCCACGTTCTTAACCTTAAGAACGTGGGTACCCACGTTCTTAACCCTTTTCCAGAAAAAAATAAAAAATACAAAAATGAAAAATTAGACACACATAATATCACATGCAACACAATATATCACATACAATACAGATTTCAAACACATTGATATATGTTCATATCACAAATTCACACAAGTCCAAATAAATAAATACACAAATTACATAAGTCCAAATACATAAGTTCACAAATTCACACAAGTTCACATCCATAGTTCACATTTTTAGTTCACAAGTTCAAACACACAAGTTCAAACATTAACTCAAACATTAACTCCATTGCTCTCGATCAGGACATCGGATTGTTGTTTGTAGCTCCACCACTAGAATTGAGACATCTTTCCGCAAAGTCAACGTGAGGGGGAGCAGTCACTTGATGAGAGCCGGAATCCTACAAAATAAACCAAAATTCTCATAATTACACAACTGGCATTAAATCACATGTACATAAAGATATAGGAAAGCATGATAAACACAAAATGTGGCTTCCATATTTGTGCATGAACATGAACATGAGAGTGAAAACAGACTTCATTTCAAGACGCAGCACCGTGTTATTTAAAATGATGCATCGTGTAAAGCATCCACGATGTTAACTGTCCAAGAAACTACTTTGGAAATTCAGACATAGACGCTATTCCAAATCTGAAAATTCAGAATTCAGCCACCAAACTGTAACACCCCAGGTGTTTATATTCCGCTCGACAGCGAGTACGGATTTAAGCACGTAATCAGTGGATAAAACGGATTTTAAATTTTAATCATCTTCGCCTATTGCGATTTTAATATCGCATCTATTTCGTCTGTCGCGAGTGCGACATCATTTTTATTTTCATCTATTCGGGCTCATCCTAAATTTTCATGCTGTTCGGAACATATTTGTTCTGAAAATCGGTGTGTCCGATGAGTATTTAAAATACATCGCTCGCACGGATACGAAATCGGAAGCTCGATTTATTCTTACGATTTTTATCCCGGACAAATGAATTTGAACTCTTCTTAAAGTGTTCACAAAACCCAGAACGTAATTGTTCCGAGAATTAGCTAGTATCGAGGTCATTTAAAAATTTATCAACTGAGAGAACACGAATCTGGAAACTTAACTCAGTCTGATGATTATTTAAAATTCACGCTCACGCGAATACGAATTCGGAAGCCTGACTCACTCGGATGATTCTTATTCCGAGCAAACTAAATTGAACTCGACGACTAAAATGTTCGGGCAAAATAATCTAAAATCATGCAGTGTCTGGGAGAAATCGTGCGCGAGGCTGATAATCATGAGCATGTAGTAGTAAATCATTCAAAACAGATAAAAATAATTAGAGCCGAACTCGAATAATTGCTAATCGGTTTGACTTCAACCGTCATAAATTAAAATAGCAAGGTCAACATTGTCTTAATCCAGACTGATTGCATCTCGCCCCGATCGACATATTCGGATATAAGTATCTAACAATAGGTTAGCTAATGCGTGAATGTTTACTGAATCAAACATCATCCAAATATTGTCGTTGATCTTTTCTGTGTTTGATCACTCAGCTCTAACAAATAAATCTCACGCGCCCCCAGATATTTGGCTACCGCACTGCTCGTGGTTAAAAAAAAAACCTGCTGGCATTCCTATCCTACTGCCGCGCGCGGGCGTGGTGATTTTTTTTCACCGCTCTTCTCCTGCAGAAATATCCGCTGCTGGCTTTATCTCCTTTCTTCCCCAGCTCTGCTCCCTGGTCCGTGCAGCCCACCTGCTTCTTCTTCCTCGCGACGCCCCAGTCTCTCTCCCGCGCGATGTCTTCTCTAGCCCAGTGTTTCTGCCGTCGCGCAGCTCGCCGCGTCCTCCTCTGTCAGTGCTCCCTCCAGCTCGGCGTCCATCTCTGGTTGCTCGTCCCTGCGCTCGCCTGGCTGCTGCGCCCTGGCCCTCTGCTCGGTGCTCCATCTCCCTCCCATAGCCGTGCTCTGCTCTGGTTCCATGGCCGCCGTGCCTTTCAGCTCTCGGCCATGGCGCCCACCCTGGCCCAAGTTCCGGCCGAGCTCGTCTTCAGCTCGCGCTCATATTCCCTGCTTTCCTGACCGGACGCCATCGCCGTCCCCAAACTAACGCTGCCGGGGATGACGGTCTGGCCTACCTCGGCCACGCGCGCCAGCTCCTCCTGCGTCCCTGCTCGGATTCCTATCAGCCGCGCCCAGCTCCTAGCCGAGTTCGCTGTTCGTTGCTTCCACACCATGAGCCATCCCTGTCCCAGTCCGCCCAGGCTGCGGGCGCGCTTGCCTCGAACAGCCATGGTGCTCTACGCCCGAGTTCCCTGTGTGTCGCGCCGTTCCTAGCTCCCTGCGCGCGGTATTTTTTTAGCTCGCTGGAGCTCTCAGCTCCCTCGGCGCTCTCCTCTGCTCGCCCGCATCCAGCTGCAGCTCGCCGTGCCCTCGCTGCTCCCTGCTCCTTGTTCATCTCTGCGCGACAGAGAGTTTCCTCGCCGCGTTTGGATCTCGCCTGGCCGCCGTCGTTGCTCTGCTCGGCGTTCTGCACGCCCTCTCCGCTCGGTCATGATATCACCATCGTTCCTCAGCTCGCTGCGCGCTAAGCTCCCTTGTCGTAGTTTTCTACTTCCTTGTCGCGTGTGCAGCGTTTCATGGTCCCTCGTCGCGCAGAGGAGAGTCGTGTCCTATTTTCTATTCACCAGCGTGTCCTCTCGGCTCGCCTGGCCTGAATTCCCATCGCGTCGTCGATCTTGCCGGGTATCGTCGTTCGCCGTCGTTTGTCGTCACGACGTTCGCCGTCAAGCCTCACTGCCATTCCTGCTGTGCCTCGCTTTCGATGTGTTCGATTAAATATCGGACCAGGAATCCAAGATGTCGCTCATCCTCACTGTGAAATCCTCACGCTCACCATTCTCTATTCGATCTCGTCATCAAGCTGAAGGCCGTCGTCGTTCAGGCAACTACCAAATCGAGTTGTGATGTGGTGAGCCGATTCGCTATTTTTACTCTCGGTTTTATGACCGTAAAATAAGACGCTTTGTATACGTATACTATTAAGTTAGAAATACCAGTAATGCGAGGTGTGCGCTTGGTAATTATGGCTAGATCCGTTATTATGTCGTTAGGTTGTGTGATGTTATGGGGTCGATGATAGAAGTGGAATCCTAGATGTTAGGGCGATGACGGGAAGGACGTTGTTCATCGCATGCTTAATGTTGGATGGATAGTCTGAACTGGAAACATCGTCGTTCTCATGAATTTTGTATCGACTAGTAATAATACACTGGATTTGCTAGTTTTTAATATTAGTTCAAGGCTTGGATTAATTAGTTAGATTAGTTGCATCAGTTCTCTAGACGGTAGTAACCGTGCGTCGTGGTTGTATTAATTGTTTATTAAAATGCTCCATCGTATATAGTATATTGGTTTATATATATACATATGTGATATGTAGGTGATGAGTAGGATAGGTTTAGCGTTCTAATTAATTAACTGATAAGATATGTTTAGGCTAATTATGTTAAATATGTATTGTTTGTGTTTCTTAATGTTTGCATTAGATTCGGTTAATCTAGAGAAGCGTAATTATTGCGCTTAGTCGTATGCCGGTAACTAGTATTTTCGTATAAATTGTACAACGCCTCACCGCTAGATGTTTAATTCACTATCGCATAGCACTATTTAGGTTTATGATATTCTTGTCGATATACATTCATGTGCATAATGCATTCCATTTAGGTGCGATAATTAATCACGTGATGCGGAAGACGAGCCAAATCGACCCCAAGCGCGGGCTACTCCGCATGATGGTGCTGATCGACGAACCTGCCTGATCAAGTGCTAGGACAAGGATGATCGTCAAGTGATCGACGCCTAACAAACACTAACCTAGTGTTACCCAGGCAAGCCCCGGTGCATGCAACTCCTTCCTTGTGTTTTTAAATAATTTTCGCACACTTTAAGTCTAGTGAAATGTGCATTAGGTTTATAGGAGTTGCTTGGAACCCTTTGATGCATTGCCTTCCTTGATATCTATACCTTTATAGATACTTCTGATGAAGTATCAAAAATATGATTTATAAAAATGCTTAGCCCTGCTTCGATCTTGTGGATAGAGGTTGTCTTTTGCAATACTGCCTAGCTCAGGGGTTATCCTAAGGAAGGATGGCTTCTACAAGAATATATTTTCATTGGGAGCATGGTGGGATCTTACTGCAAAGTTCCCTGTGATGCTCTTTTCATCCTAAGGAACACAAACAATCCTAAGGATGGAAGTACTTAAATCGGGACTTGGGCTAGGAACAGGTGAGGTTCTACCCAGGTTGATTAAGGATTGGATGCGTATGTAGGCCTGCTGATCGAGGACCCTTTAACTGGTCACATGCCTCGTCATGGGTAAGCTTTGCCTCGGGCAGACTAATGCCAGAATAAGATAACACGGAATGGGCGTGGAGCGGTGGCGAGAGTAGCGTGTACCCTCCGTGGCAAGAGGCTGGACGGTGGTGTATCTGTGCTCTCGGTTCGCGTGAACCTGATCTGGTCTTAAGAACCCTGGTGGTGGGTTGACATATGCAAGGGTTAAGTGCTACATATGTCGTGTGATCGGAGATCCTCAGCTAAGTATAATCGATTTGGATCGCCGTACCTTCGCGGTTATGAAGACTTGGTCACTGACCTACAACCTAAGTCTGGATGTGAACATTATGAATAAAAATGATGTTGTATTGATGAGATGGTGAAATTAGACCAGATGCAAACAGAGTCTACTAATACTTAATTTGGCGTTAAAATATTGAAAGTAAGGACTCACTTTAGTAAGCTATTTCTGCAAAAGTACCTAAGTTGATTCTTGCTAAAGCCTCTCCTTGATTCCCAATTCCAGCATACCCTTGAGAGTCTTTTCTTTAGTCGGGTAAGTCTTGCTGAGTAATTCCATACTCAGGGTTTTATTCCCTGTTGTTTTTTAGGTCATAGCTTTGTGCTGCTGATGATGGTGTTAAGTGCCGGTGGGCTCGGCCTTCTTATAAGTCTAAGTAACCCTTCTATACTTCTTATTAAGGATGGTCTCTTAAGCTAGCATATATTTCAAACTTATACTTTTGTAATCATTTCGATAAAATAATGTAAAATTTTTGTAACTTGTAAAATTTGGTAATAAGATTTCCGCTGCAAAAATATTGGTGTGTGTGATTTGTATTACTTAATCCCGCGGTTCTGGTTGTAAGTGGTTTATCCGATGTCCTTGGGGCAATCAGACGGATCCTGTTAAGTTATCTGGTGCACATGCATCATGCATGGCCGTCTGAGGTCTTTGGGACAAGGACAAGTGCATGTGGGCCCGATACCCTGGGAGGTTCTGCCACAGCTGGTATCGGAGCAGGATTAAGTATATACGGTCACATACGTATTTTCAAAACAAAAGTTTTGGTTTCGAAAAACCTATTTTCAACTAAACACATTGTTTGGTTTTGAAAAATAGCTTTGAAAAACTATAATGCTAGCGACATCCTCTGTTAAGCCCTAAATAAGGACTACCAGGTGGCTTATTCAAAACACTGACCCACAACCGGGTGGATATTGCATACATGTGTATTGTTATTTTTAAAGGCCATTCAGTTTTGAATGGATCGACGCTCAAGGTAAGGTGAGATGTGAGAGCATGACCGAACAACCGTCGGTCTAGGGAAGAGTGTAAAAAGCGCTTGATTATATACATATTCCACAAATGTATATATGAAGGCTACGATGTGGAGTATTTACTTTTCTGGGAATTCAGTACCCCATGGATGTGTATGGGTATACAGACATGGGAATACTGAGAAGTGTAATGTACTTGTAACGACGCACCTACGCTCAGGTAAGAAGGTGAGTTACCATAATGAGTTGCCCTATGGTTAAAGTGTGGCAACGGCGCCTATGCGTGGCTCGACGCTTAATGAAGAGCTGGCCTCCATATAGCAATATATGGAGTATAAACTATCATGTGTGAACTGCATCATTGGGAATTGGGCTGCAATGGATTTTCTGCTGGTACACTAACCTCGAAAACGTATGTGTAGCTGACGACTAGTGAAATACCGAGAGAGGACGTATGCCACCGAGATAGAACGCTATCGCCACATTAGATTGGCAAAAATCTCGTGAGGACGTGTAGGACGAGCATGCATCCTGATTGTCACATCATGTTTGTCACCTATACACCCAAAATGCTTCTCTCATCTTTATCCCAGTAACCAGTGATTGTAGATAATGTGGTGTAATGCTGTAATATGAACTTCGATGAAGTAGGTGTCCTCCATTCTTTAGGTGACCTTTTAGGGTGCTTTATATGTGCTCTTGTGCTTAATGTGTCGATAGAAGGTTAGAGACTTGTTTGCCTAAACCAAAATCAAGCCATGTTCTTATTTGGTGAACTTAGACCCAAATTTGAATTTACTATTATCCCTTCATGACCAAACTCATGTAAATAAATGCGTAGACAATTTCCTTATTGGACATAAAATGTACCCAAGCTTAAAACAAGAATCTCGAGTCATGTCTCCATCCTAAACCATATCCTTATTCGGTTGGTGTAAGCTGATGTCCTTAACCAGTTCGCCTGTTCTTAAGGATCGCCATGAGAATTATCAACCTAACCTAGCAAAAGTATGTCCGATCATTTTCTTGAGTCAGATGCCTTTGGTTTCCCCATATCTATCGAAGGCATACCAACTTAATATTATGACTATTTTCCCTCTATATCTAATCTGATACTAATCCTTGACTTTGTAATTGTTGCGATGGGCATAGAAATATGCTTGGGGCTGAATTAACAGTCTCCCATCGTACTCCCTTCATTAACAAGTTTAGGTTATGGCCATGCCTTGTTCATTTCATCGGGCCATAATCTAACTGGCTCTCTACTTGTAACCATTCTTACAGGTGGAGTATCTCTTTGTATATTGTCACCCTTGCCTAATCCATTGGTGTCGCACGAGATTTCTTATTGGTTACGTCTGGTAATGGTGTTGTGACTAAAACCGACGGTGCCACGACAAAACCGAGGGCCTCTTGTGGGTATACACACAAGGTTGTGCTGCTCGGCACGCGCTGGTATCACGGTTAGTAGTTGTAATCCATTATGAGACTATATCAATGCGTTATCTTGGCCCAATCTATTTTTGCTACGTGAGATTCATTATTGGTGCCAGTTCGGTGATGGTGTCATGATTAAGGACTTATGGTGCCGCAGCGAAACTGAGAGCCCTTGTGAATGTACACGCAAGGTTATGCTGCTTGGCGCATGCTGGTATCGAGGTCTTTAGTCATGATCCATTGTGGAACTACACTGATGTGTGATCTTCCGTGGACTCCTCCCTTGAAACAGTTTCTATGTTGTTTGTCAAGTGATCAAGCAACATCTATCATCTCTGTTGGATCAAAAGGGCATACCCCTTTCATGTGTGGTCTCTTTTCCCTTGACTTTGATGGTGACTTCACACATACACGTTCCCTTTGCATCCTTTGTGTAAAGGTGAAGCCTTGAAGCTTTTTAGTGTTAGAAAACAACTGATTAGCTCTCAAAATGGAGATCTGTTCCCCTGCTGCTGTGATGCTGGAGTTTGTTCATTCGCTCTTATTTTATTCATGTACTTCCTAACCAAGTCAGTTCATCTTGCATGAAGTAACGGATGAACAACCTGATCAAATGGATTTCTACCCAAACACGTAATCTCTTGTTACCAAAGAGAGCTCTCAACCCTTGGCTTACCGATGGTACTGAGAGGACCTACTCAAGGTCAAAAGTAGTTCAACAAGTTGGTTTTGACTAACTTGTAACTTCCCAGTGAACGAAGGCTGAGTTTAGAGATCGTTTTGTCGAGTTATCTAAACTCACTTTGGTTCAACCCATCCCAAGAAAGTTCTTACAAAGATCAAGTTAAAATCGACTAATAACTCCTAGTCATCGCCCTAGTCATGCCTTGATCGCTTCACGTTGCTTTTCCAGCATGTGTGATCAAGTCGAGCCATGACTAGTGCTGGATAAAATGGACTGGTTGCAAAGTCAACATCAACGGATCTTCGTTGATATTTTCCAAGTCTTTATCGTTTTTCTTGGACTTGGATTCTCTGGCTGACACGAGTTAATTGTGATGTTGTTCGACATTCACACCTGTCTCGTGTACTATGAAATTCCAATGACCACTTGTTGGTAAACCTCGTTCTGTGTGTTTTACCTAAGAGGTTGCATCTGATTCTATTTGGGTAAAATCGCCTATTTGCCACTTGCCCAATAGACTCAGATAGTACAGTGTCATCAGAAAAAGCAAACTGCACACATGGAACCTTATGTGTTCTTCTAGCAGACATCATTTCTATGGTGGACATTTCTAAATTAGCCTAAGGCGATACATGATATGTCCACTAGAGAAACAACATCCTGAGACACTCACCTTTGCTTAGAACTGTCTTAGGGTTAACGCTGGTATGGACATGGGTTACATGCTTCTCTACTCTTGAAAGTCTTTCGCTCTGAATCTCAGGACGAGATTCTTTTAAGGGGGGGGGGGGGAAGGCTGTAACACCCCAGGTGTTTATATTCCGCTCGACAGCGAGTACGGATTTAAGCACGTAATCAGTGGATAAAATGGATTTTAAATTTTAATCATCTTCGCCTATTGCGATTTAATATCGCATCTATTTCGTCTGTCGCGAGTGCGACATCGTTTTTATTTTCATCTATTCGGGCTCGTCCTAAATTTTCGTGCTGTTCGGAACATATTTGTTCTGAATCGGTGTGTCCGATGAGTATTTAAAATACATCGCTCGCACGGATACGAAATCGGAAGCTCGATTTATTCTTACGATTTTTATCCCGGACAAATGAATTTGAACTCTTCTTAAAGTGTTCACAAAACCCAGAACGTAATTGTTCCGAGAATTAGCTAGTATTGAGGTCATTTAAAAATTTATCAACTGAGAGAACACGAATCTGGAAACTTAACTTAGTCTGATGATTATTTAAAATTCGTCGCTCACGCGAATACGAATTCAGAAGCCTGACTCACTCGGATGATTCTTATTCGGAGCAAACTAAATTGAACTCGACGACTAAAATGTTCGGGAAAATAATCTAAAATCATGCAGTGTCTGAGAGAAATCGTGCGCGAGGCTGATAATCATGAGCATGTAGTAGTAAATCATTCAAAACAGATAAAAATAATTAGAGCCGAACTCGAATAATTGCTAATCGGTTTGACTTCAACAGTCATAAATTAAAATAGCAAGGTCAACATTGTCTTAATCCAGACTGATTGCATCTCGCCCCGATCGACATATTCGGATATAAGTATCTAACAATAGGTTAGCTAATGCGTGAATGTTTACTGAATCAAACATCATCCAAATATTGTCGTTGATCTTTTCTGTGTTTGATCGCTCAGCTCTAACAAAAAAATCTCACGCGCCCCTAGATATTTGGCTACCGCACTGCTCGTGGTTAAAAAAAAACCCTGCTGGCGTTCCTATCCTACTGTCGCGCGCGGACGTGGTGATTTTTTTTCAGCGCTCTTCTCCTGCAGAAATATCCGCTGCTGGCTTTATCTCCTTTCTTCCCCAGCTCTGCTCCCTGGTCCGCGCAGCCCAGCTGCTTCTTCTTCCTCGCGACGCCCCAGTCTCTCTCCCGCGCGATGTCTTCTCCAGCCCAGTGTTTCTGCCGTCGCGCAGCTCGCCGCGTCCTCCTCTGTCGGCGCTCCCTCCAGCTCGGCGTCCATCTCTGGTTGCTCGTCCCTGCGCTCGCCTGGCTACTGCGCCCTGGCCCTCTGCTCGGTGCTCCATCTCCCTCCCATAGCCGCGCTCTGCTCTGGTTCCATGGCCGCCGTGCCTTTCAGCTCTCGGCCATGGCGCCCGCCCTGGCCCAAGTTCCGGCCGAGCTCGTCTTCAGCTTGCGCTCATATTCCCTGCTTTCCTGACCGGACACCATCGCCGTCCCCAAACTAACGCTGCCGGGCATGACGGTCTGGCCTACCTCAGCCACGCGCGCCAGCTCCTCCTGCATCCCTGCTCGGATTCCTATCAGCCGCGCCCAGCTCCTAGCCGAGTTCGCTGTTCGTTGCTTCCACACCATGAGCCCTCCCTGTCCCAGTCCGCCCAGGCTACGGGCGCGCTTGCCTCGAACAGCCATGGTGCTCTGCGCCCGAGTTCCCTGTGTGCCGCGCCGTTCCTAGCTCCCTGCACGCGGTATTTTGTTTTAGCTCGCTGGAGCTCTCAGCTCCCTCGGCGCTCTCCTCTGCTCGCCCGCATCCAGCTGCAGCTCGTCGTGCCCTCGCTGCTCCCTGCTCCTTGTTCATCTCTGCGCGACAGAGAGTTTCCTCGCCGCGTTCGGATCTCGCCTGGCCGCCGTCGTTGCTCTGCTCGGCGTTCTGCATGCCCTCTCCGCTCGGTCATGATATCACCGTCGTTCCTCAGCTCGCTGCGCGCTAAGCTCCCTTGTCGTAGTTTTCTACTTCCTTGTCGCGTGCGCAGCGTTTCATGGTCCCTCGTCGCGCAGAGGAGAGTCGTGTCCTATTTTCTATTCACCAGCGTGTCCTCTCGGCTCGCTTGGCCTGAATTCCCATCGCGTCGTCGATCTTGCCGGGTATCGTCGTTCGCCGTCGTTTGTCGTCACGACGTTCGCTGTCAAGCCTCACTGCCATTCCTGTTGTGCCTCGCTTTCGATGTGTTCGATTAAATGTCGAACCAGGAATCCAAGATGTCGCTCATCCTCACTGTGAAATCCTCACGCTCACCATTCTCTATTCGATCTCGTCGTCAAGCTGAAGGCCGTCGTCGTTCAGGCAACTACCAAATCGAGTTGTGATGTGGTGAGCCGATTCGCTATTTTTACTCTCGGTTTTATGACCGTAAAATAAGACGCTTTGTATACGTATACTATTAAGTTAGAAATACCAGTAATGCGAGGTGTGCGCTTGGTAATTATGGCTAGATCCGTTATTATGTTGTTAGGTTGTGTGATGTTATGGGGTCGATGATAGAAGTGGAATCCTAGATGTTAGGGCGATGACGGGAAGGACGTTGTTCATCGCATGCTTAATGTTGGATGGATAGTCTGAACTGGAAACATCGTCGTTCTCATGAATTTTGTATCGACTAGTAATAATACACTGGATTTGCTAGTTTTTAATATTAGTTCAAGGCTTGGATTAATTAGTTATATTAGTTGCATCAGTTCTCTAGACGGTAGTAACCGTGCGTCGTGGTTGTATTAATTGTTTATTAAAATGCTCCATCGTATATAGTATATTGGTTTTTATATATATACATATGTGATATGTAGGTGATGAGTAGGATAGGTTTAGCGTTCTAATTAATTAACTGATAAGTTATGTTTAGGCTAATTATGTTAAATATGTATTGTTTGTGTTTCGTAATGTTTGCGTTAGATTCGGTTAATCAAGAGAAGCGTAATTATTGCGCTTAGTCGTATGCCGATAACTAGTTTTCGTATAAATTGTACAACGCCTCGCCGCTAGATGTTTAATTCGCTATCGCATAGCACTATTTAGGTTTATGATATTCTTGTCGATATACATTCATGTGCATAATGCATTCCATTTAGGTGCGATAATTAATCACGTGATGCGGAAGACGAGCCAAATCGACCCCAAGCGCGGGCTACTCCGCATGATGGTGCTGATCGACGAACCTGCCTGATCAAGTGCTAGGACAAGGATGATCGTCAAGTGATCGACGCCTAACAAACACTAACCTAGTGTTACCCAGGCAAGCCCCGGTGCATGCAACTCCTTCCTTGTGTTTTTAAATAATTTTCGCACACTTTAAGTCTAGTGAAATGTGCATTAGGTTTATAGGAGTTGCTTGGAACCCTTTGATGCATTGCCTTCCTTGATATCTATACCTTTATAGATACTTCTGATGAAGTATCAAAAATATGATTTATAAAAATGCTTAGCCCTGCTTCGATCTTGTGGATAGAGGTTGTCTTTTGCAATACTGCCTAGCTCAGGGGTTATCCTAAGGAAGGATGGCTTCTACCTACAAGAATATATTTTCATTGGGAGCATGGTGGGATCTTACTGCAAAGTTCCCTGTGATGTTCTTTTCATCCTAAGGAACACAAAAAAACCTAAGGATGGAAGTACTTAAATCGGGACTTGGGCTAGGAATAGGTGAGGTTCTACCCGGGTTGATTAAGGATTGGATGCGTATGTAGGCCTGCTGATCGAGGACCCTTTAACTGGTCACATGCCTCGTCATGGGTAAGCTTTGCCTCGGGCAGATTAAGGCCAGAATAAGATAACACGGAATGGGCGTGGAGCGGTGGCGAGAGTAGCGTGTACCCTCCGTGGCAAGAGGCTGGACGGTGGTGTATCTGTGCTCTCGGTTCGCGTGAACCTGATCTGGTCTTAAGAACCCCGGTGGCGGGTTGACATATGCAAGGGTTAAGTGCTACATATGTCGTGTGATCGGAGATCCTCAGCTGAGTATAATCGATTCGGATCGCCGTACCTTCGCGGTTATGAAGACTTGGTCACTGACCTACAACCTAAGTCTGGATGTGAACATTATGAATAAAAATGATGTTGTATTGATGAGATGGTGAAATTAGACTAGATGCAAACAGAGTCTACTAATACTTAATTTGGCGTTAAAATATTGAAAGTAAGGACTCACTTTAGTAAGCTATTTCTGCAAAAGTACCTAAGTTGATTATTGCTAAAGCCTCTCCTTGATTCCCAATTCCAGCATACCCTTGAGAGTCTTTTCTTTAGTCGGGTAAGTCTTGCTGAGTAATTCCATACTCAGGGTTTTATTCCCTGTTGTTTTTCAGGTCATAGCTTTGTGCTGCTGATGATGGTGTTAAGTGCCGGTGGGCTCGGCCTTCTTATAAGTCTAAGTAACCCTTCTATACTTCTTATTGAGGATGGTCTCTTAAGCTAGCATATTTCAAACTTATACTTTGTAATCATTCCGATAAAATAATGTAAAATTTTTGTAACTTGTAAAATTTGGTAATAAGATTTCCGCTGCAAAAATATTGGTGTGTGTGATTTGTATTACTTAATCCCGCGGTTCTGGTTGTAAGTGGTTTATCCGATGTCCTTGGGGCAATCAGACGGATCCTGTTAAGTTATCTGGTGCACATGCATGGCCATCTGAGGTCTTTGGGACAAGGACAAGTGCATGTGGGCCCGATACCTTGGGAGGTTCTGCCACACTAACAGTCCAAAGCATGTCACAACAAAACAGCTCTCACAACACTAAATTCCAGATTCACTAAAGCATGTTCAGGTTAGTTTACCTGACAGAATTTAGAATTTAGTGTTGAACTGAGCACCAAACTAACCTGATAGAGAGTTACTCTACCAACACCTCAGTTTAAAACTTCCTAGATCAACCACAAAAGATCTCCAAAACAGCTCTCACAACACTAAATTCTAGATTCAGTCATTATTCACAATCTGAAATTTTCAGCACGTTGTAGCTCATGTTGTAATATGTTGTACAATATCCAGACTTGCAAGTATGTCCACTAAGAGCTTGATCAAAAGCCAAATGTACAAGCAGTAGTGGAGTAGTCCCAAAAAAGTCCAATTTGTAGCAAATAAAAGTAGCAAGCAGCATGAATCAGGAACGTACTGCTGGTGATGGAAGTGGCTGTGTTGGCCATGGGGGCGTCCCCAAGGCCCCATTGGATGTGTAAGATATCCCCATGGTGGTGGCGGCCAATATCCCATACCTGGTTGTGGAGGAGGAAGAATCTGTCCTCTAGGGGCATCGACCACTGTATGTCCATCTGTGGGTTTCCTTGTCCGGTCTCAGAACCCTATAACCAAATAAAACGATGCATGATTATAATTGTAAATGAAAGTAAATATACTACAAAACTATACCTATGTTTCATTGGTGTTTGGGGTCTATCCATTTTGTGACGGACGGGTGAACTGGGGTCCCATTTGAGATCCCATCTGAGCACTATACATATGCAAATACAATAAGCTTGAGTTTTATTTTTAACTAATGTATATATAGAGTTTATACTAAACAACTGAATTCTGAATCCGATGGAAAACATAAAGTGCATTGGAACGTGTAGGATTAGAGTGGTTGATAGATACAGAAGAAAGACAGAGCTAAAAAGCACTCGCGCCACCATAGTATGTATGTTCATATCGCAAGACTTCATTAATCAAGACAAGGACTAACCAAATCTAGTTACCCACACAAAAGAGACTCCAAGCAATCATTTTAATATTTGCTGATTTTTGGACAGCAGGACAGCAACTACTTGTTTAGCTCATAACTCATAAGATATGCATCCAAAAATAGTAAACTAGAACTTTCTAGAAAGCTTATAAAGTCCTCTATAACTTTTGTATTATCATCATAACAAGATTCGACCTTTAGAAAGGTCAAATAGTGCTAAACATAAATTCTGTCCATATTTGGACAGAATTCGACTACTCACTTCAAAAATCTACTAGGTGGGTGCCCGTGCATTTTTTTCTGCCTATGAACAGTACAGTCAAAGGTGGGTGCCCGTGCGTTTTTTCTGCCTATGAACAATACAGTCAAAAATCTATGGAGAAAGAAGACGAGCATTTCTGCCTATGAACAGTACAGTCAAAGGTTAATGTTAAAATACCCTGGTCAAAACTGTAACTTGTACGAGTACTTGATTACATGCCTTATCGAAGCTGAGTTTTTTCTGAAGCTTGTCAAGTGTTCTGTGACATGCAGTTTATTGGCATAGAAGCTTCTAAAAGTATTTACGAGAGCATAATTTCTACCTACTGTAAACTGGGATTCCCAGAAACAGCACACAGGTTAATGGATGATGCTTTGCAATCTGGTATTCCGTTAAACATTCTCTCTTGTAGGGTAATTATAATTGAAGCATATAGGAAGATAAAGCTCTGGCAGCAAGCAGAAATCTTGGTGAAAGGGCTGAGGCAAGCATCAGGTATTGATAGAAGGATTTGGAATGCTTTGATACATGCATACGCAGAGAGTGGACTTTATGAAAAAGCAAGGGCAGTCTTTGATAATATGATTAAAACAGGTCCTCTGCCAACTGTTGATTCAGTTAATGGAATGATGAGGGCATTGATTGTTGATGGCAGATTGGATGAGTTGTATGTCGTTGTAGAAGAGCTTCAAGATATGAACTTTAAGATCAGCAAAAGTACAGTGCTCCTTTTGCTTGATGCTTTTGCAAAAGCTGGGGATGTATTCGAGGTAATGAAAATCTATAATGGAATGAAGGCTGCAGGATACTTGCCAAATATGCACCTCTACAGAAGTATGATTTCCTTGCTCTGCCATCACAACCGATTCAGGGATGTGGAATTGATGATTGCAGAGATGGAGGGAGCAGGGTTCAAGCCAGATGTTGCCATACTTAATGCTCTTCTTAATATGTACACTGCCGCTAGAAACTTTGATAGGACAACACAAGTATATCAAAGTATTCTATAAGCTGGCTTAGAGCCTGATGAAGATACATACAATACATTGATAGTCATGTACTGTAGAAGCTTCAGGCCGGAAGAAGGTTTTACATTATTGAATGAAATGGCAAACGAGGTCTGACACCAAAGTTGCAATCCTACAAAAGCTTGCTTGCTGCATCTGCAAAAGCAGAGCTGAGGGAGCAAGCTGACGAGATTTTTGAGGAAATGCGATCTAAGAGTTATCAATTGAATAGATCAATCTATCATATGACGATGAAAATTTATAGGAATGCTGGCAACCACTCCAAAGCTGAGAACTTGCTAGCAGTAATGAAAGAGGATGGCATAGAGCCAACAATTGCCACTATGCATATTCTCATGACTTCTTGCGGGATGCTGGAGAACCTCGTGAAGTTGAGAATGTACTGAACAACTTAAAATCTTCCAGTTTGGAAGTCAGCACGTTACCATATGGTACTGTCTTTGATGCTTACCTGAAAAACGGTGACTACAATCTTGGAATCACAAAACTGCTGGAAATGAAAAGAGATGGTGTAGAACCAGATCATCAAGTTTGGACATGTTTCATCAGGGCAGCTAGTTTGTGTGAGCAAACTGCTGATGCTATCTTCTTCTAAAGTCTCTACAGGATTGTGGATTGGCCTTCCATTAGGTTAATACTTTACTTGATTATGTTAAAGAGATGGACATTTTGCATGGATTTTTTTTCTTTGTTCATGTTTTGGTTTTTGGTTCTTGAATCTTTTGTAGGCTTCTGACTAAAAGGACACCATCACTGTTAAGTGAGATTGCCAATTATCTGGAAGAGCTTGAAGCATTAGAAGATTCTGCTGCTTTGAACTTTGTAAATGCAGTAGAAGATTTGTTGTGGGCATTAGAATGCAGAGCAACAGCTTCATGGATTTTCCAATTGGCAGTAGAGAGAAGCATATACCGTGATAATGTCTTTCGGTATCCATGGCAATCCCTATACCACAAAATTTCATTTGAAGTAGTGTACAATTTCATTCTACAAAAAAATAAATGTATTTCATGTGCATATATAAAATTGCATAACTAGTGTAGGCATTGTTTTTTCAAGTTACACATATCAACTTTGGCTCAAGCAATGATTTTTTTTTGTAAAAACGAAGTACTAAACTAATTACTGCTAAGGATGGCTCCCATCAATGACACTAAATATTTTTCCAAGAAATCTACATGACATGCCACATTCTTGTGATGTTTCAGAACTCAAATCTGATAGCAAGAGAGCCAGTCAACAATTACCTATGTTCCTTAATTTGTCCTTCCTTTAGTTGCCTATGAAAGGCCATATGGTCCTAGGATCCAGGTCAAGTCAAAGATCTATTTGTGTGATGCTATAAGAGTTATGGTATTTGACTATTTGAGTAATAATATTTGTCTATTTTTCTATTCATATATTAAGATCATTATGACACACCATCTTATCATGGCGCATTCCCCTCTGGTTTTACCATTTAGTATGTTCTACTTCTGGTTATGATATGTGCAAAGTGGCAATATTGAATTAATCTATCTGTTAACTTTTTATTGGTGAATGTCTCAGCGTGGCACAAAAGGACTGGGGCGCTGACTTCTAGAAGCTGTCTGCTGGGGCTGCACTTGTTGGTCTTACTTTGTGGCTTGATCACATGCAAGTATGTGCTGAAAGAATACCTTTTATATGATGTTGCATTCATAGTCATAAGAGTGGTAAAAACATCTTTGTTTTGCTCTTCAACAAATAATTGTTTACCATCAGTTTTAGGCATAGTCACAGGAAATGGGATCGAATTCATCGACCCTCGACTCCGGTACCTAGGTTCATTTTTGACCCAGCCATGTAAAAACCTGGCACAAGTAGCATACCATGTTCCTTGACCCCATCGACCCAGAAATTTTGTGACTATGGTTTTAGGTTTATTATCTTGTTCTCTAATATTTTGCCATGATTATTGACAGCAAAGTAACTGGAACACTAAGAATCTCACCACATGATTTTTTAGCTTTTGATTCAATGTTCTCACATCAATTACATAGTAAGAAGAATGATGTGAACAAGTTAAGATTAAAATGAGGATTAGCATATGCTATTGAAGTTCTTTATTAGTTCCAATTACACTAGTACTGGTGATTTTCACCTTGCAATGATGTAACTGATGTGAGAACACAGAAGCACAAGTGTTTTTGGTGTCTGGAATGCCTTAGCCTTTTCTGGTTTTTCCTCTTCTAATATAGTCAACGTGAGCTACAAATTAGACTGTGACAACCTCCTAATAAATGCAGAAATCGCTCAACAATTGACCAGACCGATTTTGGGTTGTCTAAGGCTCAGAGCAAGTTAGATAAAAAAAATATGGGCAGATTCTGAGATTGGGCATATTCTGAGCGGATTACTAAAATTATTACCTGCATCAGCATTCCCTGCATCATCTGAACTTGTTGAGATAGTTGTTGAACTTGTTGTTGTTGTTGTCTTAGTTGCTCATCAAGCTCTGATTCCCTCGAAGTTGAAGTTCGAGATCTACTCCCCACCGAGGAAACAGACTGACGACCAAAGCTATCGCGACTCACAACCCCATCACCGATCCCCAACCTAGAAACATCACAAGTTATGAACCAATAGTTTTTATATATCACAACTTTGATCTTATCATACCTCCCATGTGGTAGCCCACCACCAGCAACATATGCTGCATCCGGATTGAAAGGTGCCTCCCTCCAATCTAGATCATCATCTCCTGCTTTCCTCCTAACCTCCTTGGCATAACGAGTCTACAAAACAATTTATGTTAATTATAAATGAGTCACAAGCTAATTAAGAATAGATAGTTTTATTTACACCTACCAGCTTTTCTGTCGCGCTGTCGTCACATAAAACTTCTGGATGCTCTGGATCTGGACCTCGGTGTCCCTCCATGTAAATGTCAATGAATCGGGGTTCAACACCATCACGAGCCTCCTGCAGTAAGAGACATAATAAATATACAAATTTGTCTGAGGGAAAAAGACTAAATGTTACTTAGCTCGTCATACCATTCGTTGTGATTTCCCAATAAATCCATCTGCTCTAAATCGATGGAGGCCCAGTTTGCTCTTCTGGTTCAAACGATTTCTATTTGAAATCACTTTGTACTCATCTGAGGCCCAGTAATCGCAGAGCTTGACCCAAGCTTCAGGATGAGCAGTGAGCCAGTCCACTTCACTTTGTTTGTACTCCTCAGCTGTCAAGTGGATTTCACATGCCTGCTTGTTGGTCATTCTTTGACCCTTCACTTTCTTGAAGTACACAGTAATA
Organism: Zea luxurians; assembly: GCA_029449295.1. Classification (NCBI taxonomy): domain Eukaryota; kingdom Viridiplantae; phylum Streptophyta; class Magnoliopsida; order Poales; family Poaceae; genus Zea; species Zea luxurians. The sequence continues at coordinate 6,553 of JAOPSE010002623.1, read as the reverse complement.
GCTTTGACCCGTGCATCTGACATTGAACCATTTATAACTTTTCTAGCAGCATTGTGGAATACACATTTTGCATGTTCTTCGTTCGCTGTTTCGTCCAATAAATTGTTCCTGCAAAATGAAGAAGCAATTAAATTCATTTATAGACGCCCATGGTAAGTAAATTTAAAAGACATAATAAACTCACCCAAAATGATGACCACACTGCGTCTTGGTGAGTACAGTCGGGTCCATATGGTTTGAGGCCCCAGTGAGCCCAGTGATACGCCCCTATCTCTGCCCCGTTGAATTGTACCACCCCTGGATAGTGAAAACGAGCTATAGATCCCAGCACTGTGTTAACTGGTGTCGGTGACCTTTGCCACTCCATGCCACTCCACCTAGCTCCTCTCTCCTGCAGGGTTTATGACCCTACGTTGGTCCAAGGGTTGTGTCGGTGGAACTCTAAGGGACCACCGAAACCTACAAAATTGTAAATTGTGCACTGGTAATAATATCAATCCAACAAAAAATAGAACTCATCGTTAAAATAAAATTACCTGAAGTTCGTTGCTTGTGTCGTTGTAACAGCCTCGTCATCGGCCTCTCCATCAGCCTCTCCAGTAGTCCTCCCCATAGTCATCATCATCACGCATCGGTGAACCTTGGCGTGCCAGCTCGTCCTACTGCCTAGGTGCATTGTGGTTTGCCGCCTCGCACGCTTGCTCAAATGCATTGTGGTCCTGCTCTAGCATAGGTCCACTTGAGCCTATCGCCTCACGCTCCGGCTCAAGTGCATTGTGGCATGCCACCTCACGCTCTTGCCCAGGTGCACTATGGCCTGCCACCTCGCGCTCTTGCCCAGGTGCACTATGGCTTGCCACTTCGCGCCCCTGCTCCTCCATGCAACCAAGGAGCTGCTCTAGCCGATGCCTTGACGCTGTAGAGCCCTACAAACATAATCAACAATGAGATATATCAAGTACTCAAAAATAAGGTGATAATACTATTACATATGTAGAAGAAAAGAAAATAAAACAAATTAAATACCTGGAACAACATAGAGGATGTATCCCCACCACCTGAACCCCTAGTCGACCGTGACCTCGAGGAGTCACCACGGTCTCCGCGCTTCTTCCCTTTGAGCTTGTCCATGAACCACATCATCTGCACAAATTTCATTACAAGAATTAATTATATATACTTTTAGTATTGAAATAGGAATGCATATACAAGAATTTAAATATATATACTTTTCAAAAATCATCGGCATCAGAATCTGCTTCAGCAATGTGCTGCTCAATTATTTCAAGTCTTTGTTGTTTTTCAAGAATTCTCTGTGACCAACGAGTCCTTGCCCTAGAAGGACCTGGTTCTTCTGCCATCAGATCTATGGCGAGACTAGCTACTTCATTGAGCCCTAAATCCTCAGATATAGTAAATTCTCTATTTTCTGACTGATCGCCTTCTTCTTGATAAATATTAACAGAATCATCATCTTCGTTATTTGTGTTGTAATAATCATATCGTAACAGATGGATTCAGGATTAATTTTGTATACAACCCAACAAGACTTCAAGTTTTCATGAGGATATGTTAGATAGTACACCTGTTGCGCTTGATGTGCAAGCACAACATTGCTATAATCGCTGCCTTTAAACCGTGATTCATGCTTTACCTCCACAATTCCAAATTCATCCTCTCGCGTTTGTTGAGGATCAAACCATTCACAATCAAATAACACAAACATGAACTCTTTGGCCCCACCAAGAGTACTCTGTTATGTCTTGAAGAACACCATAATAGTCATGAGTGCCTCATCTGCATTTGTGGCAGTTGCTACTCCACTGTTTGTCGTGGCTGCCTATGTGCGGATTTTTTTCTAATTTTGATGTTCGAAAACGGTATCCATTAATATCATAGCGGCTATATTTTCTTGCTTTCAAGTGACCATGTGATATCTGTCGCAAATCATCCGAGACTAGAGAGTCAAGTTTCTTACACTACATAGAGCAGAATAAAGATATAGGTAAATAGCAAGTCGTATATGCAAACTAAGTACACAAAGGAAAATTATAAAGAGATAATTACATGCTCGTGGAACCATTCAACAAAACATGGACCTCCGTTCATCCCTTCCATACGTAGATTATCCAGTTCCTTTGGTGTAGGTTTGTGGCCAGCTAAATATATGGAATCAAACATTTCAAAGTATGGATCAAGTTCCTCCATGTTGGTGTACAAGTAGAGCATGGTAAAATTACGCTCTCTTATGTCAACATAATGTGCAGTAGAAGCCCCGACCCCTTTCCCCTTCCAGAGAAAAACACTAAGGTCAATCGAAGGACCTTCTTCTTCAGTATGATACCGTGTTGAATGAGCATTCACGTTGTTAGTGTGATAAATACTGACTTGAGAAGATTGTGATCTTTAGCTGCAAAGGCCTCTGCGATACACCCCTCAACCCTTGCTTTGTTCCGCACAGTAGCTCTAAATTTTTTCAATTCTCTTTCTTGACTATACATCCATCGGAACTGCATGGTCCTCCTACCAATGCTTCATAAGGTAAGTGCACTAGCAAATGTTGCATCACATTCATAAATCCAGGCGGAAATACTTTTTCCATCTTGCATACAAGCACCGCGATTTGTTTCTCAAATTGAATCATCAATTTCTTTGAGATATGCTTAGCACATATATGTCTATATATGTAACTAAGTTCAGCAATCATCTTCCACAGAGGAGGCTTCAAATAGCCACGAAACATTACCGGCATAAGTCTTTCCATCAAAATATGATAATCGTGAGCCTTCAAACCATTTAATTTATTAGTGTCGAGGTTAACAGTATGTTTTATGTTAGCTGCATAGCGGTCTAGAAACTTCAACATTTTCAACCATCGAAATACTTCTTTTCGCTCTTCCGGCTTTAGACAATATGGAGCTCGTGGTGTCCTCTCCTTTCCATTAGGATTTAATTTGACCTCAAGGCTAGGGAGATCGCAAAGATTAGCTAAATCTTTCCTGGCATTGATGTTGTCTTTTGTTTTACCCTTAATGTTTAGACACATGCTTATGATGCTTTCATCAACATTGCGCTCTTGGTGCATCAAATCTATGTTGTGTGGTAAAATCAATACCTTCCCATACGAAGTTCCCAGAGAAAAGAAATATGAGTCCAGTTGTGATCTTGACCATAGCCTTCAAACTCATGACCTTCTGCAGCCCTTTGAAGGGCACGATGTTGTATCATGATATATTCCCCCATTAAACGTTTTGGTGGACCGTCTTTAACTTTTATGCCTCTTCTAAATGACTTTGTATCATTTCGAAACATGTGATTGGATGGAAGAAACCGTCGATGACAATCAAAGAATAAGACCTTTTTACATGCTCCAATCAATATGCTTGTGTGTCCCCATGCATATGGGACAACACAGTCGACCGTGGACACACCAGCCAGACCAAATACCATATCCAGGAAAATCATGAATTGACCACAAATATACAGCACGTAAGGTAAATTCACATTTTAGATGACCATCATAAGCCTTTACCCCTACCCATAGCTCTTTGAACTCTTCAATCAACGGTTGCATGAATACATTGATCTTCTTTCTAGGATGTTTAGGCCCTGGAATAATAAGGGCAAGAAATATGAACCCTTCTTTCATGCATTTGTTGAGAGGGGGGTTGTAGGGCATGATGAAAACCGGCCAACAAGAGTATGAAGTTGAACTGTTGTCGTGAGGAGTGAAACCATCAGTGGACAAGCCTAGACGAACACTCCTAGCGTCTCTTGCAAATTCTGGGTCAAAATGATCCAGAGCCTTCCAAGCATCGCCATCTGATGGATGCATCATAATGTCTGGGTCTTGGATCTCACGTTCTCCTTCCTTATGCTACAACATTAGCTTCGCAGTTTCTGGGGTTAAAAACAGACGTTTAAGCCTTGGAGTGATGGGCATATATCGAAGCTGTTTAACTGCTACTTTTGTAGCAAAAGTAGATCCATCCTCTTTTAGTACCTCCGCATATCTTGATTTACCGCATTTCTGACAATGGGTGGCCGCTTCATATTCCTTCCAGAACAACATGCAATTATCTTCGCACACATCAATCTTCTTATACTTCATCCCAAGACCGGACACAATCTTTTTAGACTGGTATAAGTCTTTTGGCATCTTATGGTTCGATGGGATGAGATCAATAATCAGATTGATTATATCGTTATAGCAATTATTCGAGAAGTTATACTTTGCCTTTATTTCCATAAGACGTGTAACCACCTGCAACACGGTCACAGAGGTGTCGTCATGCACTTTTTCCTCTGACGTGTGAAGAAGCTTATAAAACTCATACACTTCCTCTGGTGTACCCTGTTCCGAGGCCAATGTTGGATACTCTCTACTAATATCAGCCACCAAGTCATCCATCCGATCTCCTCATCATCAATTTTCTGACTCTGTGATATTCTACTCTACTTCTCCATGTGAGCGCCCACACAAGGCATAAACCCATTCTTGCAAAGGTGATGCTCCAGTTCTTCGATCTTTCTCACATACTTAAAATTCCGACACTTGGTACACGGACACTTCACCACACGAGGTCCACCGGAAAATGCGAGATCCACAAATTGTTTTGCAACACTAACCCATTCCTTTGAGTGACCTAGAGTCACGCTATTGAATCCATCATACATCGCCCTTCTTCTATTGTCATCCATTTCCAAAACTAAATAACCCAATGTATAAAAAATGTGTAAATAAACATCATTAAGCATATAAACGTAAATCCAGACTGTGTATAATAACCCTATTAAAAGAATCACTAGACATAAAAATTGTTTAAGCAAACATTGAACCTAACATCAATTAATCTACAATGAACAAGAAATTATGCATCAATTGTAACAACTACCCAACAAATTCAGCATCAAATTTTAACTAACAAACTAACATCCTTAACCATATTGTACAAATGCTTTGCAAACATAAGAAATGGAAAAGCTGGCCAAAGCTAAAAAAGCTAGGGCTTGTCATGTCCCACTACCAACCACTTAGGATGTTGTTGCTGCCCTGCAGGCTAGCTAGCTACTCTTCCTGCGCGCTCCATCAATCTCTACTCGATCTCTCTAGCTTGTCATGCCACCAATCAGGACTAAATATCTAACTATACATATACATCTTTCATCGTTTCCTAGTTTAGGCCATGCATAATAAGAGATCTTCTAAAGTACATGCGGATTACTATTGTTTTGCATCGTTGAAACCGACGACATATTTTTAGAGTTACACCAACAGACTAAGAGAGGCAGGTTTACCTTGCCGCTTCATCACGGAGCTCGCTAGAGAAGCGTGGAACGGCCTCCTTGCTTGCACTAAGAGATTTGCAGAGAGGAAGAAGCGGCGGGGCGTGGTGGGCTGGCTGCGTGCGACCAGGCGGAGGTGGGGCGCTGGCTGGGTGGTGCGTGGTGGGGGGGGGTGCGGGGGGCCGACGAGGATGTGGCGGCGGGCGCTGGTGGAGGCGGGCGATCCTGCGCGTGGTGGGGGGGTGGAGGCGGCGCAGCGTGGCGGCGGGCGCGCGGGAGGGGTGGTGGGGCAGGCTCGGGGTGGAGGTGGGGCACGCGTGGCGGCGAGCGCGCGTGGCGAGGGGCGGCGGGGCGGGCGGGTTGAACGGGGCGCGCGCGGCGACGGGAGCGCGCGGCGAGGGGCGGAGGGGCAGGCGCAGGGTTGTGGCGGCGGGGGACGCACGCGACGAGGTGGCACGTAGCTTCGTTCAGGCGCACACGCGCGGTCTCAACAGGGAAAAGAATACAGCCACACGGGTTTTCAGAATTTAGGTTTTAAGTTCGAGGGGTCCACGTGGCCCACAAATTTAAGTTAAGAACGTGGGTACCCACGTTCCTAATACTATAAGTTCGACGGTTTTCTCATGGGCCCATGAATTTAATATAAGAACATGGGTATCCACGTTCCTAAATTAACCCACGAACATAACTCAATTAAGAACGTTGTTGGGGACTTGTTCTTAAATGCTATAAATTAAGAACAAGGCAACACAGAATGTTAAACGTTAAAGTCCTTCGTCCTTCGAAGCATCATTTCCCTTAGGATATGATGATCTTCGGACGAAGGTTATGAAGGACAAAACCTTCATCAATACAACACATAATAATGAAGAAGGAATCATGAAATATAAATGATGACATAAACAATTATGTGTCATTGTCAACTCTTCTTCAATATTATTATTATGGAAAAATAAAAATGATATTAAGTTACAAATGTACCTTCGACTTGAAAGAAGGTAAGAATACAAGCGTGACGCAAAAGTAAATGCCAAGTCAGCGTGAACAGTACGGGGGCAATGTTCACCTATTTATAGGCACGAGACACAGCCCATGTAAAATTACACCCATGCCCTTTACATTTGGTATGATTCTATGATAATCCACCGAGGCCTAAATAGCATTTTCATCTCTAAGTCGGTTTCCTTTTCTGCTATCATGCCGAAGCTTTCCTGCTCACAGCTTCGGCGCCGTATCAACTTTCGTATTCTTCTCCCACTATGGTACT
>JAOPSE010002622.1:0-80172 GCA_029449295.1 Zea luxurians | reverse complement strand
TAAGAAAATTTATTTCTCATTTAATCTTATTTTAAGCACATTAAACATTTGGAAATTCATAACTTAAAATCCATAACTCCAAATTTAATGATTCTTGTTCCTAGGCTCTTATTTTAATATGTAGATTTTTATCATGTATTTTAATTATATGTTTGGTGTGATGTTAATTTTTGCTATACTATGTATGTATTGTGTTGATGTGAGTAGATGAGCAAGCCACTGTAGATCCTGGTGAGCAGCAGATAGAAGTAGCTGAGCAGGAGCTCATTGAAGGTAAGTTGTGCCCTTGATCACTTACTTTTTCCTAGCCATGTTCTTATTAATTATAATGATCTGCATAGGTTAATTTTAATGGGATCCAATAGGTTACCCTAGTTTTGGTTATCTTTATACCTTGTTCACCACTGAAATATTTTTGGGTAGTACCTGCTATTGCTTTATGTGGATTTGGTATGGAGATACACTATTCATGATTATTCTTTTATTATCTTTTTATTATTACTGTTCATGTTAAAATCATTATGTTAATGGGAACATGGAGCGACCACCCGGGAAAACAGTGCTACCATAAGGGTTTAATGAGACGCCCTTGGCTGATTAACTAGGAAAGCTAGTGGATGTCTTCCTTACCCAAAAGGGGCAAGGGCAGTAGGGGAGTGGTCAGTGTAGGGAGGTCCTTGGGTTGATTTTGCTGTGATGGCGGACAGACGAGGGATTCCTGTACTAGAGCTTCCTATAAACTGTAGCGGGATTTCTAAAGCTAGTGGAACTTTGTAAAGGCCTCGTAGTGTTACCCTACCTCGTCTCCTCGGTAGAGGTGTATGGGATTGGCCGTCTCTTGGCAGATGGGTAACATGACTTGTGGGTAAAGATGCGCAACCTCTGCAGAGTGTAAAACTGGTATACTAGCCATGCTCACGGTCATGAGCAGCTCGGACCCTCACATGATTAATTTATGGAACTTAAATTTAATTTGATATTTGCATCGCATTTGGGATTATTTTACTATTACTTCCTTTATTATTAAGATTTGGTATTTACTTACACTTAGTAATTGCTAATAAAATTTTGACCAACTTATAAAAGCAATGCTCAGCTTCAGCCTCTATTTTGTTGATCAGCCTTACACTTCACATGAACTCCCACCTTTGGTGAGTTCGTGCACATTATTCCCCACGACTTGTTAAGCTATGAACGTATGTGAGCTCACTCTTGCTGTCTCACACCCCCCACAGGAGAAGAACAGGTGGTCGAAGAGAAGCCGCCTAACACTGAGGCATTCGACTTGATCTAGGTGGTTTCTCCCAGTCGACTTTCTGGCGCCAAGGATGGATTTTAGATCCTGTTATATTTATCTTTAATTTTGTAAGACTTCCGCTATGTAATAAGTACTCTAATTATATTGTGACATTTATCTCTATACTCTATGTTATTATATATGTTGTCTTCTTTAGCGCATGTATGAGATGCACTCGGCTTTGTCCCTTAAAACCGGGTGTGACACATCTTCCAATCAAGCATCTCCACCAACTCAAGATAAGGAACGGGATCAAGGTGATGAAGAAGAAGATCAAGAAGATGAGCCACCTCAAGAGGAGGAAAAGGAAGATGATCAAGAAATTCAGGGTCAAAGACCGCCACACCCAAGAGTCCACCAAGCAATCCAACGAGATCACCCTATGAACTCCATCCTCGGCGACATTCATAAGGGGGTAATCACTAGATCTCATGTTGCTCAGTTTTGTGAACATTACTCTTTTGTGTCCTCTATTTAGCCATACAGGGTGGAGGACGCACTAAGAGATTCGGATTGGGTGCTGGCAATGCAAGAGGAGCTCAATAACTTCACGATGAATGAGGTAGGCATTTGGTTCCATGTCCTAATCAAAATGTTGTAGGTACCAAGTGGGTATTCCGCAACAAGCAAGATGAGCATGGTGTGGTGATAAGGAACAAAGCCCGACTTGTGGCCAAGGGTTATTCACAAGTCGAAGGTTTGGATTTGATGAAACTTATGCACCCGTAGCTAGGCTTGAATCAATTCATATATTTACTTGCCTATGCTACTTATCATGGCTTTAAGCTTAATCAAATGGACGTGAAAAGTGCCTTCCTCAATGGACCCGATCAAGGAAGAGGTCTAAGTTGAGCAACCTCCCAGCTTTGAAGATAGTGAGTACCCCTAACCACGTTTATAAACTCTCAAAGGTGCTTTATGGGCTCAAGCAAGCCCCAAGAGCATTGTATGAATACCTGCGAGATTTTCTAATCACTAATGGCTTCAAAGTCGGAAAAGTCGATCCTACACTCTTTACTAAAACTGTTGCAAAGGATTTGTTTGTATGCCAAATTTATGTTGATGATATCATATTTGGGTCTACTAACAAATCTACATGTGAAGAGTTTAGTAGGATTATGGTTCAAAAATTCGAGATGTCAATGATGGGGGAGTTGAGATATTTCTTTGGATTCCAAATCAAGCAACTCCAAGAGGGCACCTTCGTCAGCCAAACCAAGTACATTCAAGACATTCTTAAGAAGTTTGGAATGAAGGATGCCAAGCCCATCAAACACCCATGGGAACCAATGAGCATCTCGACCTCAACACGGGAGGTAAATCCGTAGATCAAAAGGTATACCGGTCGATGATAGGATCTTTACTCTATTTATGTGCATCTCGACCGGATATTATGCTTTCCGTATGCATGTGTGCAAGGTTCCAAGCCGACCCTAAGGAAGTTCACCTTAGGGTCGTGAAGCGAATCATGAGATATTTAGTTTTCACTCCTAAGTTTGGGCTTTGGTACCACAGGGGATCAACCTTTGATTGATAGGATATTCTAATGCCGATTGAGCAGGGTGTAAAATTTGATAGGAAGAGCACATCAGGGACTTGTCAGTTTCTGGGGAGATCCTTGGTGTCTTGGGCTTCAAAGAAACAAACTCAGTAGCTCTTTCCACCACCGAAGCCGAGTACATTGCCGCAGGCCATTGTTGTGCGTAACTACTTTGGATGAGGCAAACCCTCAGGGACTATGGCTACAAATTGAGCAAAGTCCCTCTCCTATGTGATAATGAGAGTGCTATCCGCATGGCAGAGAATCCCATTGAACACAGCCGCACTAAGCACATAGACATTCGGTATCACTTTCTTAGGGATCACCAATAAAGGGGGATATCGAGATAGCATATATTAACACCAAAGAACAATTAGCCAATATCTTTACCAAGCCATTATATGAGAAACCTTTACCAAACTTAGAAATGAGCTAAATATTCTGATTCTCGGAATTTTGATTGAAACATTGCACAAATGCTCATTTGTATACCTTTGATCTTATCTCTTTCATTTGCTACGACTAATGTATTTCCAAGTGTGTTTATATGCTAAGTCGTAGATTGAAAGGGAAATGGAGTACTCGACGAAGACAAGGCTTCCACTCCACTCTACTGGTATCATTTACACTTCGTCGTTTATCCCACATCACTTTCACATTGGTATAATCTTTTCACTCTTATTTACTTGTACCAATGGGAAGAAAGTAAAGGGCTCTCAATTGTCTCCGTTTTTGCAATTCATGCCAAAGGGGTAGAAAGTATTAGCCCAAAGCAAAAGGACCGCACCACCACCAATTTTAAAAAAAAATTCAAATTAGTATCTTAATGTGTTTTCAAAAAGGGGGCAAAAGTTATTAGTATTTTCAAAATGAAAAAACCCTCTTGAACACTAAGGGGAGAATTTCATTAAGGGGGAGTTTTGTTGTAGTCAAAGGAAAAGCATTTGAAACAGGGGGAGAAATTTCAAAATCTTGAAAATCTTACAATCTTATTCATATACCTTGACTATTTGCAAAAAAAGGACTTTGAAAAGAATTTCCAAAAGAATTTGCAAAAACAAACAAGTGGTGCAAAAGTGGTCCGAAATGTTAAATAAAAAGAAAGCAACCATGCATATCTAATAAAACTACAAATTGGTTTAATTCTAAGTAACCTATGCACTTACATTATGCAAAACTAGTTCAATTCTGCACTTATATATTTGCTTTGGTTTGTGTTGGCATCAATCACCAAAAAGAGGGAGATTGAAAGGGAAATAGGGTCAAACCTTTTTCTATAAATAATTTTGGTGGTTGAATGCCTAACACAAATATTGGACTAACTTGTTTGCTCTAGATTAGTATTCTACAAGTGCATAAAGGTTCAACACAAACCAATAAAAGATCAAAGTTAGGGTTCAAAAGAAAGGAGCAAAAGAAAACCGAAGAGAACCCTGGTCTAACGCACCGGACAGTGTCCGGTGCACCACCGGACAGTGTTCGGTGCACCAGGGGCCGTACACTTCGAACTCGCCACCTTCGGGTTTCTCTGGGCGCATCCCGCTATAATTCACCGGACTGTCTGGTGTGACACCGGACTGTCCGGTGCACCAGCAGAGCAACGACTATCCAGCGCAACGGTCGTCTGCAAAAGCGTGAACGGTGCAGTGAACAGTGCGCGCAGAAGTCAGAGCAGGCCTCAGAGGCGCATCGGACAGTGAACAGTACCTGTCCAGTGTAGCACCGGATGGTCCGGTGCGACATGAAGTCGGCTCCAATGGTCAGAATCTTCAGAACCCTAACGGTTGGGTGACGTGGCTGGCGCACCGGACTGTCCGGTGCGCCCATCGATAGACAGTCTCCCAACAGTTGAATTGGTGGTTGGGGGCTATAAATACCCCACAACCACCTCCACTCCAACCATCCAAGCATTCACAACAGTGCATTCAATACAAGAGCAAAGTGCAACACTCCAAGACACAAATCAAAGCCTTCGATCCAATCAAAGTCCCCAAATTCAATTATAGTGCTCTAGGACTTGTGAGAGGATGCTTGTGTTTCTTTGTTGCTCTTGTTGCTTGGTTGGCTTTCTTCTTCCTCTTTCTTGTTCTCTAAGTGACTTGTAATCAAAGCAAGAGACACTAAGTTTGTAGTGGTCCTTGCGGGGTCTAAGTGACCCATTTGATTAAGGAGAAAGCCTCACTCAGTCTAAGTGACCGTTTGAGAGAGGGAAAGGGTTGAAAGAGACCCGGTCTTTGTGACCACTTCAACGGGGACTAGGTTCTCAAGAACCGAACCTCGGTAAAATAAATCATCGTGTCATCCGCTTTATTTCTTGGTTGATTTGTTTTTCTCCCTCTCTCAGACTCGATTTTAATTCTAACGCTAACCCCCAGCTTGTAGTGTGTGATTAAGTTTGTAAATTTCAGATTCCGCCTATTCACCCCCCTCTAGGCGACTTTCACGGCTGTTGGGCCTATTGGGCCAAATGGTCGGTTAGGGTTTCTCGGTTTTTTCTTTTCTTTTCTATTTAAAAGTATAAATAAATCTATTTTTAAATAATTCAAAAAAATCATAATAATTATTCCAAAATTATTTATAACTAAAATATTTATTTTTGGACCAACATTTCTATATTAATTAATTGGATTTTCAATATGAAAGAAATTCTACTAAACATCCAAAAATCAAATATGAGGAAACAAAATTACTCTAAATGCAAATAAAAATCTAACACTTGAAAGAAAAATTCACAACCATATTTACCACTAATAATCTAAATGCATTATTTTTAGTTGATGGTTTGTAGTGTTACATAAGGCAATTTTGTTGGTGTCTCATTGCTCCCTTCTTTTAAGCATTTTAAGGAAATTATGCTTTATGGTAATCATACTTCACTATCCTTTGAGAATGTTAAGTCAAATTTGTTGTCCAAGGAAAAATTTGTTGTTGATTATCGTTCTGAACCCAAAGGTGAAGGTTTAATTGTTTAGGGATCTAGAGATCATAAATCCAACCTTTATTGCTGTTATTGCAGAAAAAATACTCATCATATTTCTCAGTGCCTGAAAGTGAGAAATAAAGAGGAGATAAAGAAAAAAGAATTGGATAAGTCTTCTACTGAAGCCAGTTTTTGTTGAAACTTTGGATAGTGGAGAAGCTTTGTTTGTTGCCTCTGTTGAAAAGTGTTCTTCTTGGGTTCTTGATTCCGCTTGCACTTTTCATATTTGTTCGCATAGAGATTGGTTTTCTAATTATGTTCAGTCCTATGCTGGCGAGGTTGTTATTGGAGATGGATCCACATGTGAGATTATTGGAATAAGCTCTATTTATATCCAAGTTCATGATGGCAGTGTTAAGAAACTTATCAATGTTGTTTTGTTCCAAAATTGAAGAGAAATCTTATTTCTTTGAAAACTTTATAAGCAATGGGATTCAATTTTGCTGCTATTGATGGTGTTCTTAAGGTTTATCATGGAAATCGTATTATCTTGAAGGGCAACCTGAAAGGGAAATAGGCTTACACCTTTTCCTAAATAGATTTTGGTGGTTGAATTGCCCAACACAAATAATTGGACTAACTAGTTTGCTCTAGTTTATAAGTTTTACAGGTGCCAAAGGTTCACAATAGACCAATAAAAATACCAAGAAAGGGTTCAAACAAAGAGAGCTAAAGAAATCCCAAAGGCACCCTGGTCTGGCGCACCAGACTGTCCGGTGCACCACCGGACAGTGTCCGGTGCACCAGGGAACTCGACGCTGAACTCCTCACCTTCGGGAAAATCAGAGGGCGCTCTGCTATAATTCACTGGACCGTCCGGTAAGGCACCGGACAGTGTCCGGTGGCACACCGGACTGTCTGGTGTGCCAGCGGAGCAACGGCTACTTCAAGCGCAACGGTCGACTGCAACGCATTTAATGCGCGTCTGCACGCGCAAAGGTCAGAGCACGCGCAGTTGGCGCACCGGACAGTCTACAGGAGATGTCCGGTGCACCACCGGACAGCCCAGAGGCCCCACCAGTCAGAGCTCCAACGGTCGAACCCTAACGGCCGGGTGACGTGGCTGGCGCATCGGACAGTGTTCGGTGGCGCACCGGACTGTCCGGTGCGCCCGTCGACAGCAGCCTCCACCAAACGGCTAGTTTGGTGGTTGGGGCTATAAATACCCCAACCACCCCACATTCAATGGATCCAAGTTTCTACACTTCTACACCTTACAAGAGCTATAACATTCATTACAAGACACACCAAAGAGATCAAATCCTCTCCCAACTCCACACAAAGCTTTAGTGATTAGAGAGAGTGATTTGTTGTGTTCATTTGAGCTCTTGCGCTTGGATTGCTTCTTTTCTTTCTCATTCTTCTTGTGATCAAACTCAATTGTAACCAAGGCAAGAGACACCAATCGTGTGGTGATCCTTGCGGGGACTTTGTGTCCCGTGTGATTGAGAAGAGAAGCTCACTCGGTCTAAGTGACCGTTTGAGAGAGGGAAAGGGTTGAAAGAGACCCGGTCTTTGTGACCACCTCAACGGGGAGTAGGTTTACAAGAATCGAACCTCGGTAAAACAAATCCTTGTGTCTCATTCCTTATTTGCTTGCGATTTGTTTTTCACCCTCTCTCTCCAACTCGATTATATTTCTAACGCTAACCTGGCTTGTAGTTGTGATTAACTTTGTAAATTTCAGTTTCGCCCTATTCACCCCCCCTCTAGGCGACTTTCAATTGGTATCAGAGTCCGGTGCTTCATTAGAGCCTAACCGCTCGAAGTGATGTCGGGAGATCACGCCAAGAAGGAGATGGAGACCGGCGACAAGCCCACTACAAGCCACGGGAAGGCTTCATCGGAAGAGTCCCGCAACAAGGGGAAGGGGAAGGAGAAGAAATCCTCTTCCCACAAGTCGCATCGAAGTGGCGACAAGAAAAAGAAGATGAGGAAGGTGGTGTACTATGAGACCGATTCTTCATCGCCTTCCACCTCCGGCTCCGACGTGCCGTCCATTACTTCTAAGTGCCATGAGCGCAAGAAGTATAGTAAGATTCCCCTACGCTACCCCCGTATTTCAAAGCGTACTCCTTTACTCTCTGTTCCATTAGGCAAACCACCGGTTTTGACGGTGAAGATTATAATATGTGGAGTGACAAAATGAGGCATCATCTAACCCTCACTCCACACAAGCATTTGGAATGTTATTGAGTTTGGTGTACAGGTACCATCCGTAGGGGATGAAGACTACGACTCCGATGAAGTGGCCCAAATCCACCACTTTAACTCCCAAGCCACCACTATACTCCTCGCCTCTCTAAGTCGAGAGCAGTATAATAAGGTGCAAGGGTTAAAGAGTGCGAAGGAAATTTGGGACGTACTCAAGACCGCGCACGAAGGAGACGAGGTGACCAAAATCACCAAGCGGGAGACGATCGAGGGGGAGCTCGGTCGGTTCCGACTCAACCAAGGCGAGGACCCTCAAGCCATGTACAATCGCTTGAAGACCTTGGTGAACCAAGTGCGAAACCTCGGGAGCACCAAATGGGATGACCATGAGATAGTCAAGGTTATTCTAAGATCCCTCGTTTTTCTTAACCCTACACAAGTTCAATTAATTCGAGGAAATCCTAGATATACACAAATGTCTCCCGAGGAAGTAATAGGTAATTTTGTGAGCTTTGAGTTGATGATCAAAGGCTCAAAGAAAATTATCGAGCTAGATGGCCCCTCCACGTCCGAAGCACAACCGGTCGCATTCAAGGCAACGGAGGAGAAAAGGAGGAGTCTACATCAAGTAGACAACCCATCGATGCCTCCAAGCTCGACAATGAGGAAATGGCGCTCATCATCAAGAGTTTCCGCCAAATCCTCAAGCAAAGGAGGGGGAAGGATTACAAGCCCCGCTCCAAGAAGGTTTGCTACAAGTGTGGTAAGCCTGGTCACTTTATTGCCAAATGTCCTATTTCTAGTGACAGTGACAGGGGCGACGACAAGAAGGGGAGAAGAAAGGAAAAGAAGAGGTACCACAAGAAGAAGAGCGGCGATGCCCATGTGTGTCGCGAGTGGGACTCCGACGAGAGCTCCACCGACTCCTCCTCCGACGAGGACGCCGCCAACATCGCCGTCACCAAGGGTCTTCTCTTCCCCAACGTCGGCCACAAATGCCTCATGGCAAAGGACGGCAAAAGAAAGAAGGTTAAATCTAAATCCTCAACTAAATATGCATCCTCTAGTGATGAAGATAATTCTAGTAATGAGGAGGATAATTTGCTTACTCTTTTTGCCAACCTCAACATGGAACAAAAAAAAATTAAATGAATTGATTAGCGCCATTCATGATAAGGATGAACTCTTGGATAGCCAAGAGGACTTCCTAATTAAGGAAAATAAGAAACATGTTAAGGTTAAGAATGTGTATGCTCTAGAAAGGGAAAAATGTGAAAAATTATCTAGTGAGCTAAGCACTTGTCATGATGTTATTGCCAACCTTAGAAATGAAAATGCTAGATTAATTGCTAAGATTGATTCAAATGTTTTTGATGATTCAAATGTCAATCTTAGAAATGATCATGATATTTCTATTGCTAAGATTGAAAAATTGAATGCCTCTCTTGCTAGCCTTAGATGTGAAAATGAAAAATTGATTGCTAAGGCTAAAGAATTAGATGTTTGCAATGCTTCCATTTCCGATCTTAGAAGTGAAAATGATATCTTACATGCTAAGATTGTTGAACTAAAAACTTGCAAACCCTCTACATCTACCGTTGAGCATGTGTCTATTTGTACTAGATGTAGAGATGTTGATATTGATGCTATTCATGATTATATGACTTTAATTAAACAACAAAATGATCATATAGCAAAATTAGATGCTAAAATTGCCGAGCATGAACTTGAAAATGAAAAATTTAAATTTGCTTGTAGTATGCTTTATAGTGGGAGACGCCCTGGCATCAAGGATGGCATTGGCTTCCAAAAGGAAGACAATGTCAAACTTAATGCTCCTCCTCAAAAACTATCTAACTTTGTTAAGGGCAAGACTCCCATGCCTCAGGATAACGAGGGTTACATTTTGTACCCTGCCGGTTATCCCGAGCACAAAATTAGGAGAATTCACTCTAGGAAGTCTCACTCTGGCCCTAATCATGCTTTTATGTATAAGGGTGAGACATCTAGCTCTAGGCAATCAACCTGTGCTAATTTGCCTAAGAGGAAAGCTCCTATTGCATCAAATGATCATAATGTTTCATTTAAAACTTTTGATGCATCTTATGTTTTGACTAACAAATCTGGCAAAGTAGTTGCCAAGTATGCTGGAGGCAAACACAAGGGAGCAAAGACTTGTGTTTGGGTACCCAAAGTTCTTGTCTCTAATGTTAAAGGACCCAAAACTGTTTGGGTACCAAAAGTCAAGAACTAAACTTGTTTTGTAGGTTTATGCATCCGGGGGCTCAAGTTGGATCATTGATAGCGGGTGCACAAACCACATGACAGGGGAGAAGAAGATGTTCTCCTCTTATGAGAAAAACCAAGATCCCCAACGAGCTATCACATTTGGGGATGGAAACCAAGGTTTGGTCAAAGGTTTGGGTAAAATAGCTATATCTCCTGACCATTCCATTTCCAATGTTTTTCTTGTTGATTCATTAGATTACAATTTGCTTTCCGTATCTCAATTATGCAAAATGGGCTACAACTGTCTATTTACTGATGTAGGTGTCACTGTCTTTAGAAGAAGTGATGATTCAATAGCATTTAAGGGAGTGTTGGAGGGTCAGCTATACTTAGTTGATTTCAATAGAGCTGAACTCGACACTTGCTTAATTGCTAAGACTAACATGGGCTGGCTCTGGCATCGCCGACTAGCACATGTTGGGATGAAGAATCTTCACAAGCTTCTAAAGGGAAAACACATTTTAGGACTAACCAATGTTCATTTTGAGAAAGACAGGATTTGTAGCGCATGCCAAGCCGGGAAGCAAGTTGGTGTTCATCATCCACACAAGAACATCTTGACGACTGACAGGCCACTCGAGCTCCTCCACATGGACCTATTCGGCCCGATCGCTTACATAAGCATCGGCAGGAGTAAGTACTGTCTTGTTATTGTGGATGACTATTCTCGCTTCACTTGGGTGTTCTTTTTGTAGGAAAAATCTCAAACCCAAGAGACGTTAAAGGGATTCTTGAGACGGGCTCAAAATGAGTTCGGCTTAAGGATCAAGAAAATTAGAAGCGATAATGGGACGGAGTTCAAGAATTCTCAAATTGAAGGCTTCCTTGAGGAGGAGGGCATCAAGCATGAGTTCTCTTCTCCCTACACGCCACAACAAAATGGTGTAGTGGAGAGGAAGAATAGAACTCTATTGGACATGGCGAGGACCATGCTTGATGAATACAAGACATCGGATCGGTTTTGGGCCGAGGCGGTCAACACCGCTTGCTACGCCATCAACCGGTTGTATCTATACCGAATCCTCAAGAAGACATCTTACGAACTCCTTACCGGTAAAAAGCCAAATGTCTCATATTTTAGAGTCTTTGGTAGCAAATGTTTTACACTTGTTAAAGAGGTAGAAAATCTAAATTTGCTCCTAAGGCTGTAGAAGGCTTTTTACTAGGATATGATTCAAACACAAGGGCATATAGAGTCTTTAACAAGTCCACTGGACTAGTTGAAGTTTCTTGTGACATTGTGTTTGATGAGACTAACGGCTCTCAAGTAGAGCAAGTTGATCTTGATGAATTAGATGATGAAGAGGCTCCATGCGTCGCGCTAAGGAACATGTCCATTGGGGATGTGTGTCCTAAGGAATCCGAAGAGCCCATTCAAGCACAAGATCAACCATCCTCCTCCATGCAAGCATCTCCACCAACCCAAGATGAGGATGAGGCTCAAGATGATGAAGATGAAGATCAAGAAGACGAGCCACCTCAAGAAGACGGCAATGATCAAGGGGGAGATGCAAATGATCAAGACAAGGAGGATGAGCAAGTTGCAAGGCCGCCACACCCAAGAGTCCACCAAGCAATCCAACGAGATCACCCCGTGAACACCATCCTCGACGACATTCATAAGGGGGTAACCACTAGATCTCGTGTTGCACATTTTTGTGAGCATTACTCTTTTGTTTCCTCTATTGAGCCACACAGGGTAGAGGAAGCACTTCAAGATTCGGAATGGGTGATGGCGATGCAAGAGGAGCTCAACAACTTCACGAGGAATGAGGTATGGCATTTAGTTCCACGTCCTAACCAAAATGTTGTAGGAACCAAGTGGGTATTCCACAACAAACAAGACGAGCATGGTGTGGTGACTAGGAACAAAGCCCGACTTGTGGCCAAGGGATACTCATAAGTCGAAGGTTTGGATTTCGGTGAAACCTATGCACCCGTAGCTAGGCTTGAGTCCATTTGTATATTATTAGCCTATGCTACTTACCATGGCTTCAAGCTTTATCAAATGGACGTGAAAAGTGCCTTCCTCAATGGACCAATCAAGGAAGAGGTCTATGTTGAGCAACCTCCCGGCTTTGAAGATAGTGAGTATCCTAACCATGTCTATAGGCTCTCTAAGGCGCTTTATGGGCTCAAGCAAGCCCCAAGAGCATGGTATGAATGCCTAAGAGATTTCCTTATTGCTAATGGCTTCAAAGTCGGCAAGGCCGATCCTACTTTATTTACTAAAACTCTTGCAAATGATTTGTTCGTATGCCAAATTTATGTTGATGATATTATATTTGGTCTACTAACGAATCTACATGTGAGGAATTTAGTAGGATCATGACACAAAAACTCGAGATGTCAATGATGGGGGAGTTGAAGTACTTCTTAGGATTTCAAGTGAAGCAACTCCAAGAGGGCACCTTCATTAGCCAAACAAAGTACATTTAAGACATTCTAAACAAGTTTGGGATGAAGGACGCCAAGCCCATCAAGACACCCATGGGAACAAATGGGCATCTCGACCTCGACACGGGAGGTAAATCCGTAGATCAAAAGGTATACCGGTCGATGATAGGTTCCTTACTCTATTTATGTGCTTCACGACCGGATATTATGCTTTCCGTATGCATGTGTGCAAGATTCCAAGCTGATCCTAAGGAAGCTCACCTTAGGGCCGTAAAACAAATCTTGAGATATTTAGTTTATACTCCTAAGTCTGGCCTTTGGTACCCCAGGGGATCTACATTTGATTTAATTGGTTATTCCGATGCCGATTGGGCAGGGTGCAAAATTAATAGAAAGAGCACATCAGGGAATTGCCAGTTCTTGGGAAGATCCTTGGTGTCTTGGGCTTCAAAGAAGCAAAATTCTATGGCTCTTTTAACCGCCGAAGCCGAGTATATTGCCGCAGGTCATTGTTGCGCACAATTGCTTTGGATGAGGCAAACCCTTAGGGACTATGGTTACAAATTAACCAAAGTTCCTCTTCTATGTGATAATGAGAGTGCAATCTGCATGGCGGATAATCCCGTTGAGCATAGCCGCACTAAACACATAGCCATCCGGTATCATTTTCTAAGGGATCACCAACAAAAGGGGGATATCGAGATTGCATATGTTAGCACCAAAGAACAATTAGCCGATATCTTTACCAAACCATTGGATGAACAAACTTTTACCAAACTTAGGCATGAGCTAAATATTCTTGATTCTAGGATTTTTTATTGATGTCTTGCATACATAGCTCATATATATACCTTTGATCATCTCTTTCATGTGCTATGACTAATGTGTTCTTTCAAGTCCATTTCATGATAAGTCATAGATTGAAAGGGAAAAGGAGTCTTCGGTGAAGACAAGACTTCCACTCTGCTTCATCGACTCATTCATCCTTCGTCGTCGCTCCACCTCTCCAACTTTGGTATAATCTTCACTCCTTTATTTTTGTCCAAAGGGGGAGAAAATAGTTTAACAACGGCTTATATTTCACTCAAATATCCGTTTTTGGCGATTCATGCCAAAGGGGGAGAGAGTATTAGCCCAAAGCAAAAGGACCGCACCACCACCAATTTCAAAATTTTATTTGGCATGGAGTCTATTAATTGGTGAAGATTTTTCAATTGGCATCTTATTTTAATACAATTTCAAATTCGTACACCCTCTTCAAAATTAATATCTAAAACCCTCTTGAATACTAAGAGGAGGATTTCATTAAGGGGAGTTTTGTTTAGTCAAAGGAAAAGCATTTGAAACAGGAGGAGAAAATTTCAAAACTTGAAAATGCTTCTCAAAATCTTATTCATTTACCTTTGACTATTTGCAAAAGAACTTTGAAAAGAATTTCTAAAACTTTTTGCAAAATCAAAACATGTGGTGCAAGCGTGGTCCAAAATGTTAATAAAAAGAAAAGACATCCATGCGCATCTAGTAAGTAATATTTATTGGTTTCATTCCAAGCAACCTTTGCACTTACATTATGCAAACTAGTTCAATTCTGCACTTCTATATTTGCTTTGGTTTGTGTTGGCATCAATCACCAAAAAGGGGGAGATTGAAAGGGAAATAGGCTTACACCTTTTCCTAAATAGATTTTGGTGGTTGAATTGCCCAACACAAATAATTGGACTAACTAGTTTGCTCTAGTCTATAAGTTTTACAGGTGCCAAAGGTTCACAATAGACCAATAAAAATACCAAGAAAGGGTTCAAACAAAGAGAGCTAAAGAAATCCTAAAGGCACCCTGGTCTGGCGCACCGGACTGTCCGGTGTGCCACCGGACAGTGTCCGGTGCACCACCGGATAGTGTCCGGTGCACCAGGGAACTCGACGCTGAACTCCTCACCTTCGGGAAAATCAGAGAGCGCTCCGCTATAATTCACCGGACCGTCCGGTGAGGCACCAGACAATGTCCGGTGGCACACCGGACTGTCCGGTGTGCCAGCGGAGCAACGGCTACTTCAAGCGCAATGGTCGACTGCAACGCATTTAATGCGCGTCTGCACGCGCAGAGGTCAGAGCACGCGCAGTTGGTGCACCGGACAGTCTACAGGAGATGTCCGGTGCACCACCGGACAGCCTAGAGGCCCCACCAGTCAGAGCTCCAACGGTCGAACCCTAACGGCCGGGTGACGTGGCTGGCGCACCGGACTGTCCGGTGCGCCCGTCGACAGCAGCCTCCACCAAACGGCTAGTTTGGTGGTTGGGGCTATAAATATCCCAACCACCCCACATTCAATGGATCCAAGTTTCTACACTTCTACACCTTACAAGAGCTATAGCATTCATTACAAGACACACCAAAGAGATCAAATCCTCTCCCAACTCCACACAAAGCTTTAGTGATTAGAGAGAGTGATTTGTTGTGTTCATTTGAGCTCTTGCGCTTGGATTGCTTCTTTTCTTTCTCATTCTTCTTGTGATCAAACTCAATTGTAACCAAGGCAAGAGACACCAATCGTGTTGTGATCCTTGCCGGGACTTTGTGTCCCGTGTGATTGAGAAGAGAAGCTCACTCGGTCTAAGTGACCGTTTGAGAGATGGAAAGGGTTGAAAGAGACCCGGTCTTTATGACCACCTCAACAGGGAGTAGGTTTACAAGAACCGAACCTCGGTAAAACAAATCCTTGTGTCTCATTCCTTATTTGCTTGCGATTTGTTTTTCACCCTCTCTCTCCAACTCGATTATATTTCTAACGCTAACCCGGCTTGTAGTTATGATTAACTTTATAAATTTCAGTTTCGCCCTATTCACCCCCCTCTAGGCGACTTTCACAACCGTTTGAATAATCTCTATTACTTGCAATGTTCAACAATTGATGTTGAAGTTGTTTGTATTGCGTTCCAGAAGAGATGTTATTTTGATGATACGAAGTCGTGCTCCAGTTCCAAGTCTAATGATTCCTTCGACTTGGTTGATATTCAAATTTAGTATCCTAGTGGTGTTTGGGAAACAGTTCTATGGATTTAGAGTCAAGGGGAGATTTGTTGGAATATGCCTCTAATTCCTTTTATATATTTGGAATATGCCTTGAAATATGCTTTCCTATATGCCTATAAATATATGTCATCCCTGTAACTTGTACTCTGCGGTTGATAGTGGATCTGTTTTCTCGTGGTTGTTTGCTCCTCCATATTGGAGTGGATTTTTTCACGTAAATCTTTGTGTCTATTTTATTTTCTAACTATGGCTAATCTGCAGCCACGTAACCTATTTAGTACCAATTGGTTGTTAGAACTACAAAGAGGTGTCTACAACGTGGTTTTTATGTGACAACACAACCCCTAATCTGTTGGAGACATGAACCGATATTAAATGCATCAATTAGCGCCAATCCATACAGACGGGAGTACAGACTAGTACCTTTAGTTCCTGTTAGGTAATATTGTTGGGAATCCCACTGTGTATAGCTTATAAAGACTATTTTTATAGTAGCATATATAGAGGTACATAAATTCTGAAGTCTAAACATTGTGTTCGACAACTCTACTACGTATAAAGCTAGCTCTACTAAAAGGATACCCTACGTACAGAGAACTCTACATCACAACGTAGACAGACGGTAAGAGATGTAGGTCAGATTTGTGGTGATGTGGAAGAAAGAGAAATAGAGAGAAGAAAAAACGGGTTGCTCCACTAGTAGCTAGCTAAGAGTTAGCTCCTCACGGACCTCAAGACAGTTTATGTGAGAAAGAGGTGAAGTAAGTATTAAATTTATAGGTTGTATTATAAGATGGTTATTATATACCTAGATTTTTAGATGGCTAGATGTGATATGATAACATCATAAGCCAGCTATGGACTATATTATTAACGTTGCTACTATGTGGAGAAAGAAAAAATAAAGCTACTCACCCTAATGATCTGCATTCTGACAGCGAGGATGCATGGGACCACCCTAGCTAGTTGCTTTTGCCCTCCGAAAAGGAGCTAGATACCTGCTACTCATACTTGATTACTTGTTACTGGGGTTGACTGGGAATCCAGGAGATCGCAATCCACTCAGGAATTCGGGCCCGATCCAGGAGATCGCTGGACGCTCGGCACGTCACATGGGGCGTTTATTATTATTATTATTATTATTATTATTATTATTATTATTATTATTATTATTATTATTATTATTATTATTATTATTATTATTATTATTATTATTATTATTATTATTATTATTATTATTATTATTATTTTATTTTGCCCTTCGATCGGTAGGGCAAGGACATGCAGTCTCTACTCTCTAGCTACTAGCAGGTGGACACTACTTGTCAGGGAAGAGCATGAGCTGGAATGATGACATGGTGATGGAGCGAGCATCATGCATGGTGGCGATCTCACTATTAGAAATTAGTGGCTAACCCAGTGAAGAGAGAGAGAAACGACAAAATGACAGGACTGTTCACTTTATTGCAGGGAAGACAGTGTTTATATACAAGCGAACTAGTGCCTCCCCAAGGGGTGCGTCCCTTGGGGAAAAACTGTCGCACCCAATGGAGGGGATTGAACACACATATTGTAACACTCCCCCTTGATCAATCCAAGTCCATTTGATCATCTGCAAGCTGTCTTCCAATATATTATCTCCTCAAAAACCCTGTGGGAAAAATAAGGAGTACACAATGTCTTTTGGATAATGAGAATAATCTCACATGAACTCCAAAAGAAAATATGCTTATAATCATCATGCATAAAAACCCCTGTGGGGAAAATCAATGATGAAGCATATAGCTTAGTTGATATTACCTCGTTAAAAACTTTGGATGAGAAAACCTTAACAAGGCAAAACTCATACAAAGAAAAGAGTGTAATATGATGGTATAAAACAGGTCGAATATCACGGAGAATTACTCCCCCTGATCTTGCAAACACTTGAGTCTTCTCATACCAATCACCTCAACACATTTCTGAAAACGTTGAGTGTGGTAGAGATTTTGTGAATAGATCAGCAAGATTATCACAAGACTTTGCAAGATGTTAATGTTTCCATTTTCCTGTTTCCATCTGAACAACACAAGCTCAATTATCCTTATGGATAATGGTTAGTGGTTCAATTGAACCACAATACGACATTGTTCTCCAATGGACCTTTAGCCCAAAGAACAATAATATGTCTATATTTATCATCTCAAAAACCCCCGTGGGGAAAATAAATGATGAGACATATAACTCAGGCTAATATTTCCCCAAGATAATCTAGTCAGAAAATCTGAGAAATTAACATATCAGCCGAGTCTCCTTAAAAACCCAACGGGAAAAATAAGGAGAGTAGTCATACTCTATTGTTGATCCATTTGAACTCTAGGGATATAAACTCATATCCTAGTTCAAATACAACAATAACTATGTCATAATGTATCATCCTTGAAAACCTCTACGGGAAAAATAGATGATACGACATAGACCTTGTGTTGATGTTGTCTCGTTAAAAACTTTGAATGAGAAACCCAAACAGGGGGAAAAACTCATGCAAAGAAAAGAGTACAACATGATGCAGAAACAAGTTCTTCAGATCAAGAGGAAACTCCCCCTGATCTTTACAAATCACTAAGTCATCCCATACCTGCTCTCAAACACATCTAAAATGTGGAGTAAGTAGAGACTTAGTTCGTAACTTGTTTTTCATCTAAACAACACAAAGTAATATTATCTCCATAGATAATAAGGTCAATGATATAAAATCATGACCAACACATACCCTCAGTATGTAGTATATCATTTTGTACAATCCCACGAAGTGTGCTACAGAATGATTAGTGTAAGTGACCATTAATCTCTGTTGATTGACATTTATCAAACAGTAGGTCCAACTTACCAGAAGTATGTCATTGATCTTGTACCTGGGGATCTTCTATAGATATCCAAGATCAGTATATCCAAACATAAGGAGAGCATGAGTACATCTGGAGATCATAACTCGATCTCATGTGCTGTTAGCTAGCAAATCATTGTAAAGCAATATCCGGCCGGATGCTCTTGCAAGATACAATAGCACATCTCATGATCCGGAAGAATCAAATAACAATGATTCTCTCATATTGAATTTCTTCAATATATGTTGGATATAGACAATTTTGTATCCAAGATACTCAAGATAGTTTACTTTAAATTGAAAATCTCTTTCAATTCATATCCTCTATCTCGAACTCCGTCGATAAGTAATGTATGTTTAGAAATATGTTGCACATATTTACGCTAAACATACCATTCTTTGTGTATCCCTTCGGAAGGAAGGATTCACTAGGTCGAATGTACCATATTTGACCTGAATGCTCTAAGTCACAAAGACTTTCCAAGCATTGCAAATTTGTGATTGGTTATTATGTATTTGGAATCCTTCAAGACTCCACATATACCATAATCTAGTGACCACATATGCATATGTTGTCACTACATCTATCAACTGCACAGATAGATGATTTACTGCCCATATTATTGTATCGGAATTTTACTACTCACGGTAGAAGAGAATTAGTAGCATTAAAATAATGCTTGGGTTTGCGTATAAACCCAGTTGCTACTAGCCATGCTTTCTCACCACCTCATTGTTTCCAAGTCCATGAAAACAAACTTGTATCCACAGTAAGATACCATGAAGTGAAAATAAGTTAACACTTCTTTCCGGTGAGCAAGGCTATCTCTGCAACATTGTATCACTCAACAAGATCCAGTTTGAGCATACTCATGCTCTGCTATGGCCATAGTCTTTTGGATCACTTGGAGTGCATATAAAATTTGCTGAGATGTATGTGTCGACACTTGTAGCTTTTAAATAACACAATTCTCCAGTTGACATAAAGTCATTTTTTATGTACCCTTATGATTCCTCGTGAAATCCCAAAACGAGAATCAAGGGCTTCCGATAACCTAGCCTCATCAGTGCGCACTGAGCTAGGATGTGAATGTCTTCCATTCACAGGATAATTCATATCCTTTAGGTGTCCACCAACGCTAAGTTGGTTACCAACGAATAGTTGGTTTGCATTTACTATCTCAGAAGGTCTAGCCTTCAGCTGCTTGCAAGCATATTAATCCCAATTTGTGACCATACTTCTCCCCCTCTTATTTACAACATCATTGTAATAGGGAGTTTAGTGGTGTTCCATTTAACCACTCTTTCTGGCACTTCCACATAGGATTAATTTGAGTGACACCTCATAGTAAATGCACATGGCAGTTAATTTGCAACTTCTTGCAAATCATTCGAACCCAAAGGTTCAGTTTTAGTACGTGATCCTGAGCCTGAATGCTTACTGCATTCATTATAATTTCCTGGCATTCATTTTGGTACTTGAAATCTCCCCCTAATGCCTGGAAAAGCTCATGATTCAAGCAAGCGTACGGGCCGTAAATAGATTCTCATGAAGAGATTCTAAAACTTAACGATCGACGGAGAATGAATTCTCACATAGATCCCCAGCTTTCTGTGTGCCCATACGTGTACGCTGCGGTGGTGAGATTGGGAACATACCCAATGTACGCATGGGAAATCTTTCATGGATTCCCACATACTAAAAACCATAGGGGAACTTGTACATGCAGTTAATCACAAGTCAGGAAAAGCTTCCTGACTCCCACCATAACCAGTTGGAAATGACAATTCTTACTGATGGTCATTAATGATCTGAAATTTTTGAATCTATCACAGATTCATCATATCCTTTATGGATATCATTCAGAATACCAAGACAAACAATCATCATTGTAAGCACATTTGGTACATTCAGTAGTGTGGAGGCTAATGTACTCAAGCTTGAGACATTATTACTTAATGGTCATGTGTTGTCCGAAGGACACACTTCAGGTCATCATATAGATGCACCAAAGAACCATATAAAGCCTTCAATGTCCATATAATCTCTATAATGGACCACACTCGTTTCTTTGAAACAATTCAAAGAACTTAACCAATTCAGATCAGATTTTAAGATAAGATGGACTTAAAATCTCATTTCCGATGATACTCATCAAGTATCCATCTTATGTGAAAAAAACATGACCAATAGAATTGTTCATAACTTTTCATTTCATCCCAACAATGGGATGACCAATTCAATCTTACCCAGCATGGTAAGTATCATCACATGAAAAGTTTAACAAATGCAATACATTGTACGAGAGGATGTATGTAGAATACAATCCATAAGATATGTTTCCGAGAAACACATGCAATATCCATCACTATCACCTTGTGTTTCCACATGATAGAAATTTTATGGATATCTCTATAATTTGGTAAGATAAATTAGGATATACCAACACATCCTTGATACTTTCATTACCAAAAGGGGACTAGATATTAACATATCATGATATCGCGCGAAGCGATTGTCAAAATATTCTTTCCTCTTTCCAAAGAAATATGAGAATATTTTGTTTCCCCACTTTATAGAGTTTTGGCTCAATTCTCCACATTGCATGTTTCTTCCTCAATTGGAAGAATCCATGTACAAGTTTGCACAACTCAAATCAATGAGTCTTCAACTCCCTTGATGAGTTGGTTTAACTCTAATCGATGAGTTTGTTTAACTCATATTCATGAGTTTTTACACTCAAATCACATGAGTGTGTTCAACTCACACCGCATGAGTTGAATCTATCATAACATCAATTATGAGATTATACCAAATCTCATGCATCATTTAAATAGTACTCAAAAGCAAATTATCTAACAAAGTGGTCTTCTCTTAGAAAAAGAAGTGTTGTTACATGATTAGTCCAAATCATGAATTACACAACTAACCACTGTTATCATGTCAGATGGAAGATTGAAGTACACTTCATATCTTAGCTTTCATGAGTAGTATGCATCTATTGGGATTTCATATACATGATTAGATGCTTATGCATACAACACTATACCACGTATAGTGTAATGACAAAAGAGTTTGTCATACTCATTGCCCTTCCCTTTTTAATGTGCTTATATATTTGCTTTCAAGCAAATATATGAATACAAAGCGTTAGTCTACAACATAATGTAGACACATACTCATAAGTCCACATGTCTTATGATTTTCTTTGCTATTCATTTTGGGCTTGCACATCAAGCCACAAAAGCACATTAGTTCTTTTCATAAGAACCATGAGAGAATGAGAGCATCACACTTCCTCTAAATTGAAGAAGTGAATCCCCATATTATGCAAAAACGATATTTATATCCAATGAACACTGAGGATAATTAAGCCCATTAGGCGAGTTCATCAAACTCTATTAAATAATTATCCTCCAAATGGCTTAACCATTTTTGTTTGCTGTTGCAACTTTGCCGCAAAATATATCATATCTTTATATGTTGGAGAATTCTAGGTATCACACATAGTGTACCAAAAGATTTCTGAAAATTGGTGGACACAATGTAGATAATCTCCATGTAATGAAACAATGGAGTAGATCTCTCAGTAGTGGGCAAAACTTTTGCTGCCTGAAAGCATGGTCTCTGGGCTGATATCTTCAAGGAACATACCGCAGCCAATGCTTAGAACTCCACTACCCTGTGCTTGACCAAATTTTCAAAAACAAAATGGTAATCACCATAAAGGTGAATAACCAACATCAATTCTCCTACATATCTACTTGGGAGAACACATAGGTAATCATCATAACCATATGATGTAGACCTCTTATTGATGGGCAAATAACATTTTGCTGTCTAAAAGCTTGGTGTCTGGGCAAATAAATTCCAAGAACTTGTTGCAGCCAAAGCTTAGATCTCCATCATGTGTTGAAATATCCCAAGTTCAAGATATGTCATATTTTGCAAAAATTCATCGTTTAATTAAGTAGAACTTAATTAAAAGAATTCTTTTAGCAGTCAGCATGACTGCAGCGTCCAGCCTGGCTCCATAGCCCACGACGCCTGCTTGGTCCGTGATCTTTTTTTTTTGGTAGCACGTATAGGTAATCATCTCGAAAGATGTAGACCTTATAGTGATAGGCATTTCAAATGCGGCCTAAAGCACGGTCTCTGGGCTACTAAATTCTATAAAGAATTTAGCGCAGCCAGTGCTTAGGACTCCATCACCCTATGCTTTTCCCAAAAAAATGCAATCTTATGTTGCATAAGGACCATTAAGTTTTGACTTAACTATGTGCTATATTTTCCATGCAAGCGTAAAAGAATGCAACATAAAAGCACATTGAGGTATATGAATTATAAATGTAAAAACAAATATAATTCACAAAATGAGTCTGCAATTTTCATCAAGAAAAACAGACAAATGTATACAATTACATGTATCATCAGTAGTCTAATTATTCAAATTTAGATACTGAAATTGCATAAATCAAATCTAAAATGATAAAATTGCAGACCCAATCTGTCCAGCCCAAGCCAAATCGGCCCATGATATTAGGTAGTTAGGGATTCAACCCTAACATCTCCTGGTGGCGGCGGCGGGCGAGCAGGGGCACGGCGGCCTCGTCCCCGCGGCGGCTCGGCTTGGCCTCGGCGCGGGTCCCCCGCAGGGCGCGGGCGCGGCCCCCCGGCCTCGGGCCCGGTGGCGGCGCGGCCACGGCATGGCGGCACGCCTGCCCGGTGCGGGCGAGGCTCCCCCAACGCGCGTGGGCGCGAGGCACGGCGGCCGACTGCGGCTGGCTTGGCCCCCAGCCCCGGCTCGCCGGCGAGCGGGCCGGCCAGGAACGGCGGGCGCGGCCTCCGGCCTGGCGCGACGCGGGCGCGGGTCCGGCCTCGGCGGCTCGCGGCCTTGAGCCCTGGCCTCGGTGGCGGCGAGGTGCGGCCCCAGCCAGGCGCTCCGGCCCAGCGGCCCCGATGGCACGGGCACGACGGCGCTGGCAGCCCCGGCGCGCGGTTTCCCGACGGCTCGGTGCAGGCGAGGGCACGGCCCCGAGCAGCGACGCGCGGGCGCGGCCGTCCCGGCACGGTGCGGGGGCGCGGTTTGGCACCGGCCCCGTCTCCGGCGGTCGCGGTTGGCCCGCGTGCGCTTCCCCTTGGCGTGGCCTCGGGCAGTGCGTAGCCCCGACGGGCGGCGCGGGCGTGCGGTGGCCCTCGGGCGCGGCTCCTCGAGCGCGCACGGACCCGGCCGCGGCCCCGGAGGCGCGGTGGCTCGGCCTCGGCAGCACGAGGCGCGTCCATCCCCGGCGAGCTGCGACCTCCCCCGGCGCAGGAGCACTTGGCCCCATCGGCCCTGGCTGCCCGGCGCACGCGGGTGCGCATCTCCGGGAGCACGCGGGCAGGCCCTCGGCGGCACGACGCAAAGCGGACGTGGCTGCCCGGCTAGCGCGCGCAGGCAGCCCTCCCGTCGCGGCGCCTACCCGGCGAGTACGGCTACCGTTCCAGCCAGGCACGTCCACGACGCGGGTCCCTTGCGCAGCGATGTCAACGATGAAGATAGAGCCGTCAACAAATGCGATGAGAAAAAACAATAGGTATAATACATTCCTGTTGTTCTTGATGTCGAGGCCTTCACCGTTCCTCTTTCTCCAAACAATGAGCGATCAGATTCAGAAAAACAATCACTCCTCTTCTTCCATTCAACAGAAATTTCTTTCTGTTCTCTCGCGAGCAGTGGTCGCACGGTGGCTTTTTTTTTCTCGCTCGTTGAAGAGCAAGGTGCTGATAACGTATTAGAAATTAGTGGCTAACCCAGTGAAGAGAGAGAGAGAAACGACAAAATGACAGGACTGTTCACTTTATTGCAGGGAAGACAGTGTTTATATACAAGCGAACTAGTGCCTCCCCAAGGGGTGCGTCCCTTGGGGAAAAACTGTCGCACCCAATGGAGGGGATTGAACACACATATTGTAACACTCACCGTAGTCGTCCGTCTATGCGCGCGCGTAAACTATCATATCTACACTAACCAACGATGCTCTACCTGACTCACTGGACGACTGAACGGATAAAAAAAAGCAGACCGGTGCAATGCCAATGCCTCTTCGTCAGTCATCTCATCTCTGCGTGCATCCTGATCGCTGGTATCATGGGCATGCGCAGTAGTTCGACCGAGAAGAATATTTGTTAAATTGACACGAGAGATATGTCTTTTTTATTACGTCTATCTGGTGCCATAGACTGATTTTTAAGTACTTTTGCCAGCGTATTTGGCCAAACTTTAAATATATTCTAACAAAGGACACACGGATCCTATTATTATATTCTTTTAGGACGGAGCATGCATGCATGCATATATATAGCTAGGGCTGTGTTCGCTGCGGCTTGCTGCGGCTTTAATCCGGCTGCGGCTGCGGCTTCTACAGTATTTTGTCTCTACTGATTGCAGCTGCAGCAGTACAAACAGCCGTAACAGTACGGCTTTAAGCCGCAGCGAACACAGCCTAGAGTGCTAGACCGGCCGGCGGCGGTACGGTACACCGTCTGCTAAGACTGCTATGCCAATGATTGACCAGCTATTTATATCTGTATAAGCGATCGAGGGGAAACGAAGGAAGGAAACACGTGCCATGAAGGAACACGAGAATGAAAGGAAAACGCATGCACGCAGAATGGCAGCACACACAGTAGTAGTACTAGCTTGCTGCTGCCACGTGACTGGACGATGTCTGGATGTGTGTATCTATCTCCTGGGTGCTTGGGTGCATGCATTGCCTGCCTGCCTTTTGGTCCGAGGAGCTAGCTAGCTAGCGCCTGCAGCAGGTCCTCCAATGTGCAGCGGCGGCGCACGGCCGACGACCGCGCTTCCGGTGGTGGTGGCCCTGCTGAGCCTCGCCAGGAGGCCGCGTTTCGGCACCGGGAACGGGCTGTAGGTCACGTCGTCGCTCGACCCCACCACCTCCCACCTGCAAACGCGCCAAGCACGCATGAAGGA
Organism: Zea luxurians; assembly: GCA_029449295.1. NCBI lineage: Eukaryota > Viridiplantae > Streptophyta > Magnoliopsida > Poales > Poaceae > Zea > Zea luxurians. Next base: position 54,641 of record JAOPSE010002622.1, on the reverse strand, counting down.
ATGATACGAGAGGAAAAGCTAGGCGCCATGCCCATATGCGTACGTGAACGAAAACGAATGATGAATGGTATACCGTACCTGTAGGTGGTGACGAGGCGGTGGATGAGGACGAGCATCTCGAGCTTGGCCAGGTCGTTGCCGGGGCACGCGTGTACGCCGCTCCCGAATGGCAGGAACGTGCCGGGCCGCGGCGCCACCTGCGAGCCGAGCAGGACGCACGCGTCAGTACAAAATAAACTCGCCGGCTCTGGACGGACGCGTCTGTCAGTGTGTACTAAGATACCTCTTAACATTAGCAATGGCAAAAGGTAAACCGTTTGACAATTTAGAAAATAAATAAAAATAAAATGGAGGGACTAATTTTTTTTGGGCTAGTCACTAAAGTTTAGTCACTAAATAACTATTTTGGTTCCGGTGACTAAACCAGACCAAAGAACATTAATTGCTGTGAATAATGTTTGTATTACCTCTATTAATTAGTAGATGTTTGATGCAAGAAAAAAGTATATAGGACAAATAAGGTAAAAATACTAATTTAGGGCCTGTTTGAATCGCTGCCTAACTTGCCACACTTTGCCTAACTTTTCTGTCTAAGGTTAGTTCTTCAATTCGAACGACTAACCTTAGACAAAGTGTGACAAAGTTAGCCACAAACCAAACAGGCCCTTAGTCTCTTTTAGTCACCCCTTGGTGACTAAAGAACTAAACTTTAGTCACCATGTTTGTTTATTTAGAGATTAAAAGTAATTAAATTTTAGTCACCCTATATTATGTTTGCTTCTTTAGAGATTAAAATTAACTAAACTTTAGTCACCTCAAACTAAACGGGGCTAATAAAGCCTGTTGTTTCATCATTATCCTCTACTCTGTCAACAAAACAAGTGAAGAGTGTCGCATTGCATGCGTGCTTGCTGTGGCGTGGCGATGGCGACTATATAATGCCGTTTCGCGTGGCCTGTCACCTGGCTGTGCCGGAACAAAGCCACAGCTAGCTAGAGGTGCCACTGCCACCCATGAGCTCGGTCTGCCTGTCTCTCCTCTCTCTCACCTGCAGGCCTGGCCGGGTGATTGGTCACATGGCCGTATGTGCCGCCGGTTAACTGACGCCTGCCCTACCCTAAAGTTTTCTTTTGCGTAATCGATGTCCTTGACTTGGGCTGTCTAAATATTATTGCGGCAACAAACGACAACTGATATAGCTGACGGGCAAGGCAAGCGAGCCACTAGAAAACAGAGCTGGCTGGCCGGCGCCTCACTGCATCACTAGTAGTAGTAGCAAGCAATGCTGCTAGCGCTGACGTCATGCCAGTGCCACGCGATCATCATCCATCCATTAATTACCTTGAATCGGGAAGGGTCGAACTTGTGTGGGTCCTGGAAGTAGTCCGGGCTGTAGTGCAGGTTACTGAACAGGGGCATCACCTTCCACCCTTTGGGAATCAGGAACCCTGCACACACAGACAGTAATCAACGCCACACAGGCAGAGTAACAAGTTCAATTCATAGCCGAAATAATACAAAAAAGGTCCTCCTCCCCGATAGCTTATCGAGCTTTACATAATAAACGCGCCAACTAATGCTCATAATTTTCTCCCAATTAGGGCTAGTTTGGCAGGATTTTTGTTTTTTTAAGAAAAATTAGTTCATTTTTCTTATTTTGAAAAAATAGAAATCTCTCGATAAAATAAAGTTGTCAAACTGGCCGTTAAAAGAAGTCAACCAAGCCGCATCCGCCGTCGCCGGCTCTTCCTCTGCCTCATTGATTCCTGCAGTAATGCTGCCTGCAGGCTGCAGGGATGGAGTGGAGCAGCGCGCGGCCGCCGGTGCCGTCCGTCCGGGAAGGGGCGGATCAATCGGAAAACGAGGGCCGTGGGCGTCCTGCCGGTTTTTCTGAGGTGAAAATGGGGTCCGTCCCCGCGTGGCCGACAGCCAAAAATCAACGTTTTGGGGTGCAGCCGTGTTCATACAGACAGTCGAGGCACAAAGGTGTCTCCTTCTCGCATTGGTCGTTTTCTAGGGCATATAATAATGCATCCCGTTTTAATGTTCTGAGGCTTACTATATGTGAGACGACGATAGATCATTCGACCAGCTGAACATGCTTCATTTACTAGTCCGTTTGTGTTTCATCCTCCAGCTCAGCTTCACCAGTAAAATCTTTTTTTTTCGTTCTATATATAAATGAGCTTCACGAGTAGTGAAGTTAAAAGGTATTTTAAAAAAACATATATTCAAACATTTTCTCACGGAAGATATAGCATGCAGAGACAAGGTTGAAAAAGAGATAGTGAGGAAAGCTGAAAAACAAAAATTAACTGTCAGAGAGGGAAGTTGTTCCATGGAACCTATTATTCGGTAAAAGAAGCTGAAAAAACATATATTCCCAAGACAGAACTTGCATACATGTAACTAGTTTTTGACTTGTGTGTAGATACGTATCTTTTGCTTTATATCTAGACATAATTATATATTTAGATTCGTAGTAAAACTGAATGTTCAAAAATTTCATCTTTTTTTTTCTAGAACGACTTATAATGTGGATTAGAGAGAATAGAATATAAACAGTTTTGGTCTTTTTTTTTGTGCTTGTTAGGAGTTAGGACTACACTAGAAAAATTCTTGCTTCAGAGTGCCATATGCATGTAAGAACTTTTCCACCTTTGGCATGTCTGTCGATTATTGACTCCTCTACATCTGTGTTTGTCTTTCATGATGACTTATTTCATGGTATAGTAGGGGGTATATATAGAGAGAAGAGCGTGAGTTCTGCCACGTCCCCAACTTCTCCCTAAAATCGTCGTGTCCTTGTTGCTCGCCCAAGGCAAGCCAGGCTTGGCGCTGCTGCTTCCATGATCTACACATGCTGGCTCTGCAGTCCTTTTTCATTTTTGAGCCAGCTGGGCGAGGGAACATACCTTGGTAGTGCACGTCCTCGACGGCCTCTCTGAACGTGAAGGCGATGATGCTCGCCAGCCTCAGGCTCTCCAAGATAACCTGCAGGCTCCATCGAACAAGTTTCACACGTTACAGAAATGCAAGAGCATGGGCTGGCTACATAAGTTTACACGTCAGGCGTACGCGTACCAGGTGTGTTATGGACATCTTCCTCGTCTGCGCCCACGTCAGCGGGAGCCTCCCGCCATCATTCTCCTCGTAGGCTGCCATCTGCTCCACCTGCAAATCGACACGGGGGCCGAAGCCAGGACAATGGTGACCACGATGCTTAGAACCCCAACACCGAGCGTTGCGTTGGTACTGATGCTATCTACCTACTACTGTACGTCACTAGTCACTCGAGACCATGTATATGTATGTAGATGCTCAAAAAAAAAAAAATCCCGTCCGATCGCCGCGGCTGGCTGGTTCTGGCTCTCACCTTGACGGCTTCCAGAAGCTTCGGGTTGTCATGGAGGAACTTGAGGATCCAGGTGAGCACGCTGGCCGTCGTGTCCTGCGCCGCGAACAGCACGCCGATAACGTTGTCGGAGATCTGGTCGTCCGAGAGCGGCGGCGCCGCCCCGCTGTCGTCACGGGAGCGCATGAGGGCGTTCAGGAGGCCATGGTCGTCGTCGTCGTCGCTCCGCCGCGCCCTCCGCTCCGCCAGGATGCCGCTCAGCACCGCGCCCAGCCGCCGCCTCGCCTGCATGGGGGCGCGGTGTTGATGACATTGTGACGATCAATGAGGGGAACAACGAAGAACAGAAATCCTCGACCGCAGTACCTTGATGGCCTGGCTGTAGCTGGTGCAGGGGACCGGGATGGGGAAGCTGTTGTAGCCTTTCTCCATGGTGAAGTAGTTCCTCCTCAGCTCCTCCTTCACGTGGCCGGCCAGCCGGTGGCCGAAGATGGCGATGACGCCGACGTCGAAGGTGAGCTGCAAACCAAGGACAGGAAAATGCCAAGAGGTAGGGGTGGGGTGGCCACCGTCAGGAACTATAACTACGGCAGCGCGCGCGCGCGCACCACGCGTCCACGCAAGCGTACAGTGCAAGAGCTAGAATGAAAGACCGGCAGCACACGCATTGCATCTTTTTTTTCTTTTCTTTTCTTTTCTTTTGGGGGACCGTTCGCAGTAGCGCTGGCTGGCACTGGCACTGGCACGTACCCTCTTCATGGTATGGAAGGTGCTGGTGACGCGGCCTTCCCACCCGTCGAGCGTGGACGCCACGGCGGCCTCGACGTCGGGCACGAGGGCGCGGAGCGCGTCCGGGCCAAGCCAGCCCTTCACGAGGCGGCGCAGGCGGAGGTGGTAGTCGCCCTGGTGGAAGAAGAGGGCCTGCGCGCCAATCATGCGCTCCTTGCTCGGTGGGTACGTCGGTTTGAACAGGTGCGCCTGAGACACCAGCACCATCCGCGCCGCCTCCGGGCTCGCCAAGATCACGCACGGGCAACCCAGCACGTGCGTCTTGAACACCTCGCCGTACCTATGCGGGCCGCCGGCACAGACAATTAGTCTCGAAGAAAGATGATGGCATTTGCATCTAATTAACACAACAATGGCGCCCGGCACTTGTAATAATACCTCTTCAGCCTGGAGGCGAAGAAGACCTTCGGGTTCTGGGAGTAGAGCTGGAGAGTCTCGCCGAGGAACGGCAGGCCCAGGGAGCCAGGAGGCAGCTTGTGCTCCTTCGTGCTGCTACTGCCACCTCCGGTTGTTCTCCGTCGTCTGCTCGCGTCGAGCAGCAGCACCAGCAGAGTGAGGGAGACGATGTAGATGCAAGCTACAGCGAGGAAGAAAGCCATGTGGTGTGGTGGCCGCCCCTACGCTGCAGCTTGTAATAGAAGAGTGGTCCTCTCTCAGCCTCAGAAGGCAGCCAAGTGCCTTCGTTGTACTTCCCTTTTGTACCCGAGTGCGATTTGAAGAGGAGCACGAGGGAGAGAGGGGCACGAGGGGAGCGATCTGAGATGATCTTCTTTCCAAACGGTGGTGGTGAGAGGGGAGCCACATTTGTGGTATTTATAGAGATCCAGGAGGCAAGTGGAGAGGGTTGTCAATGGAAATAGCACTTGTCTGATCCTGGTCACACAATTTCTAAAATATTAGGGGAGTAGAGAATAAAATTAAATAGGCTAAAACCAAGAGCATGCATGTGTGACTAGAGCAACTCTAACATAGCCTTACACTCCATGTTATGTTTAGAGGCGTCACAAAAAAAAACTATGCTCGAGCTACACTTCCTTTTTTTCGAACCTTCCTTGTTATGGTTACTGCAGAATTCATTTTCGCTAAGGGTCCGTCCGTTTGGATCCGTTTATTTTGAAGTAATTGGAGTTTATTTTGAAGTAATTGGAATGTACTTAATAGAGTTGGTTATTTGATTTGGAATTTAACATTCCACCATTTTCAAAATTTTTAGATATAAACCTATCTCCAAAATTTAATACGGTGAAAATGAAAATTAATTTTACATATATGTAGATTTATGTTCCTACTATAATAGAATCTTTGGCTTGCTCTCCTATAATAGAAATATAACATATAAACCATATATTCAATAGTAATATACATAATATATTTCACATAAAACTAAATTAACTTAGTTCATCTGTCTCTAAATTACAATTATTTGAATGGAATTTAACTCAAAGAATCCAAACTAGGCTAACGGTATTTCAGCGTTTTCTCTATTTAAAACTAAACGATGTAAATTATTTTGACTGTCGGTTGAGAACTAGACAACCCTCAAAAGTTGTACGTCGGGCAGTTTTAAAATACTATACTAAAGCACCAGTTTTTATGGTTCACAATTTTACAAAAAAACACTCCTAAAATTTGCTTCAAACAACCCTCTGCATCCAAAATGCACGAGCTTTGCCCGCCTCTTTCCCCCAATCCTCAACGCATTTCTTTCCATGAAGCCATGATGTTCTGATCTATATATGGTCGTAGACTCGTAGCACACGGACACTGTACTTTGTATCATTGTATGTACTAGCAGTGCCTCTCTCTCTCCCCCCACACCGTTGACGTTTTGCTTCTTCGTTATTTTTGACAGGCACCATGTGCCCACGTTTCGTCATATGGTTGGTGCTCGCTCCATTGCGTGGAGCATATGCATGGGGACCTGGATATAATAGGTGAAAAGTTTAGATTTTGTGGCAAGCAAGTGTCCTTTACACGTCTTAAAATTTATCCACATATTGTCGCCATGCACACACATATATATATATATATATTCCACGGAGTCATACGTATTTTGTTTTGTTTGTAGTACCGTGAAATTAACCATGCATATATAATAATGTTAGTTGGCTGCACGCATGGACTCGTGGCAGCCCTTATATCTGTGCCTACCTAGCATCCTGCTAGGTGCTAGCTAGCTTGCCGTTTATCTTGCACGTAAGCTCTGTGTACGTACCTGGTATGCCCACAAGTTAATGAACTGCCCGTGCACGCAAGCCCTACTTTCCAGGCAACGTCAGCAAGCAGATCCATGCAAACCTGAGTCCATCATGCATGGCCGGAGACCGTGCAGAGAGATAGCAAGATCGTCATGCATGTACAGTCGTATATGTGTGTTATTCTGTCATCCGCCACGTGGCGACATATTTGCAGCCGCCAAGCCTTCTTCCACGCCGGCAATGCTCGTCAAAACGAGAACGTAATCGCTTATGCCATCGGGGGTGAGAATCTGTACAAGGATCGTCACGCCCGCCCCCCCCCCCCCCCCTGCAGCTTCACGGTTGAAGCCCGGACCCTGGAGCGCGCGCGCGCGGGTGTGGTGGCGAGCTCGCGGGCAGCCAAGTGGCAAGCCATGGCCACGGCGCGTCGCCGGATAGCGACAGCTCGATCGATCTTTGGGCCGCGTGCCGGAAACAACTAGCTGCGCCCGTGACCCACGGGGCTATGAGCCAATCGCGTGCCCCCGTGTGGCTGCAGCACCAGGAGTTGGTGCCGTTTACAGATACTCAAAGGCCCGTGGTTTCAAATCTGGGGCCCTTCGTTTCCAACTCTCGTGTGTAGTCAGTCGTGCGCACGCGCAGGTCGCCAAAAGATTTGCTTGACTTTGTGTATCAAAATTAACTAGTAATTGCCACCTATGACGACCGCGGACTATATGTCAGACGCAAATGTGCTAGAGACACAAAATAGCGAGAATAATCGCTTGTTTAATTTGCTTGCTATTCGTCACGCTAGCTGACGACAAAAATCACGAATGACTGAACAATTAACACCAAAAGCTCTAAGCTAGTGGCGGGCTCTACTTTTTACTGACGGCGAGCACCAGTTATAATAAACTGGTGGGCCCGGTTAGGCAACTTCAGTCTTTGTTCGTTTCATCCCTAATCCATGGGATCGAGGGGGATTGAAGTGGATTGAGGGGGATTTTGACTTGTAGGGGATTCAATCTCTCTCAATCCCTATGGTTTTGATAAAAACGAACAGGACCTCAAGTGAAAAATCGTCTATTTTCATTAGTGAAAATATAGACGGTTTTCCACTGTCGGTTTGTTAATAAAACTGACCCTATGACCTTTATTGTATAAATACCTCTTCGTCCTCCCCGGCAGGAACTGTAGCTCATAGCTAACTTCTATTGGAGGTCTAGATTTCATAAAATATAAGGGGATGTTTTGATCTTAATTTTTTGGAAGAATTTTGCTAAGAATGGTTGGTTTGTGTTTCTCTTGCCATTTTTTGTTCATTCTTGCTCAATTTTAGCCACATTTTGGATCTAGGTTTCACCATGTGAGAGAGAAGAGTATAGCTAGGCTATTTTCTCTATTTTCTCAAATGAGGTTGCTTAACATGGTTAGATTTTATCTATCATCTCTCCCTTTTCATGTTTGTTCTTGTTGAGCACCAATTTGAGAAGGACCGGACGGGCCGGCCCTGGGGCTGGACGGTCCGCGGTCCGGACAGTTCGCGCTTGTGAGCCAGACGGTCCGCGCAGGCGCAGAACAGATTAGGGTTCCAAGTTTCTTGCTATGTTTGTTGGCGAGAATCTCGGGATAAACTCGGAAATTTGTTTGTAACGGGTCCAGCCCCCCTCGTCTATAATAGAGAGGTATACGGCCGATTTGAGGCAAAAAATCGAACCTTAAATCAATACAATTTACATTTTATCCTAGGAGTAGTTCTAGTCTAGTTTAGGTTTAGTCTTCCAATTCCCAAATCCTCTGCTTCTCTTCGACTCTACGTCGATTAGAGGAGTCTAGGTCGGTCTACCCGAGCCTAGACACCACCTAGGATCTCTACTCCCCGACGGGGTTCCTCCCGGGAGCGAGATCTAGGCGCCGCCGGCGATCTTCCGCCGCCCCTGCGCACGCGCGGACCGTCCGGCCGTCACGCAGGGAACCCTAGCCCCTGCGCCAGGTCGCGGACCATCCGGCCCTGTGCCGCGGACCGTCCGCGCCTGACCAGAGAGCACCGCCATGGTTCTTGTTGAGTGTTTGGCGCTCCGAAAAGGCGTCAACATACTTTTTGACGACTCTGCTGGGTACATCAAATATAGACAACATCAAATCGGCCCTCAATGGCCGGTTCAAGGGATAGCTCTGATATTTCCCCAAGCAACATTATAGAGCCGACTTGGGAGACCTTGCCGGCTGACGAACAGCTCCAGTTCGAAGAGCACAAGGAGCAGATGATCTAGGAGGCAAAAGCAAAGGTCTTGGCCAACTTCAATGTGGACAGGAACAACAAGGTCGTCCGACATCGGGCGACGGATCTGGCTTCGCTCTGACCCACACCAGATATCCCCAATGTAAGTAATACAAACGAGCTACAATCTCTTAAGAATTATGTAGATGAACAGCGTGAACAAATGCAAAATATCATAGGGGGTGTGCAAAACGATTATAGGAGACTAGTACGTGCATTTGATAAATCTAATATCGCAAATTTTCCTTCGCAAGAGGTTGAGTTAGGGGGTAACACGCGTAATACATCGGCTACGGGTTGTCACGACCAGTCACAACCCCTTTATGGGATGCCGATGGACACATACCCTGAGCAACCGCAAATCGGCAGCAAATCAGCCGATCCGCACATGCCATGACCGTCCGCACGTGAGCGCGGACCGTCCGGGCCAGCAACGGTTAGGCCTATTTTTAATGAATTACCAACACATGTGCCCAAGCCACATCGTTTTGCGCAAAATCCAAATTACCCAGTCGGACGGTCCGCATACCACGACGGACGGTCCGCATATAATCACGGACGGTCCGGGCCAATGTCCGGACAGTCCGCGCATGACCTTTTTGAGGAGGATTGTTATCCGAATCCTCACCCGTCCCAGCAACACTTCCCATCACACTATGCGATGCATCAGCCCAATAATACAAAATTCAGAGCCCAGAAAAGCTTTCCGGCCCCGCCTAGAAGGCCGGAAAGGAATGATCAATCCTATGAGCCATATAGGGCAAACGACAATGCACCATATAGCTCAAACCAATGGGGGGGGGAAGACAACATGCCAATATCCAGACAACCCCACCTATGTTTGACCAGAGAGCTGGTGGTCTCGCACCGACTGCCATTGATATAGTGAGGGAGGAAATAGCTAGGGCGTTCCGAGATAAGCTCGGAGTAAGCATGATCCCTCGGGGGCAATCATATCGAAAACCTTACGACAGCCGATTTGATCACTACCCATACCCACAGGGAACAAGGATACCCGAATTCTCAAAATTTTCGGGTGACCAGGGAAAGAGCACGCGCGAACACATAGGCCAGTTCCTAGCACAATTAGGGGAATTGGCCGACACAGAAGCATTTTGCGTGCGTTTATTTTCATTATCTTTAACAGGAACCGCGTTCGCATGGTACGCCACTTTACCTCCTAATTCTATTTTGTCATGGGGGGATTTAGAACAAATATTCCATGACCATTTTTTCTCCGGTGACTATGAGTTAGATCTAGTAGACCTAGTGGCTCTTCGACAGGGGAAGGATGAATCGGTTAATGAATACATCCAGAGATCTCGGGATACAAGAAACCGATGCTTCCAAATTCATTTAGCAGAAAAACAGCTAGCAGGATTAGCCTTTAATGGTTTGCGATATTATTTAAAAGAAAGATTAGAAGGCATCCAATTTTTTACACTAGCACAGTTACACCAAAGAGCTTTGGCCTGTGAAAGCCGAAGCAAAGAGACTGCCAAAACTATTCATCACAATGTCCATATAGTAGAGTGCGACCAAAGTAGCTCGGACGACAAATCAGTAGAAGTGTTTGCTGCTGAAATGGTTTGGCCAAAGCAGGCTAAATCTTCGGCTTGTTCCTCCTTGCAGCCGGTTCAGAAGAAACGACAAGAGGAAGTTAAGTTTACATTTAATGTTGGTAAATGTGATAAAATATTTGATGAATTACTCAAAAATGGCAACATTAAAATAAATCACACTGTTCTATCCGTCGACGAGCTAAAACGTCGGGCATACTGCAAGTGGCATAACTCATTTTCTCATGCCACTAATGATTGTAATGTGTTCTGTCGATAGATTCAATCGGCCATTAACGAGGGACGATTGAAATTTCAGGAAATGCAGGTGGATAGAGAGCCCTTTCCGATGAACATGATCGACTTCGAGGGCAAGAAAGTCCTGGTTTGGCCAAACATAGCCGATAAAGGCAAAGGCAAGGAGATAGTCATCGGCAATGCAAGAGAGGCCGATGAGAATCATAAAATTTCTTGCAGAAAAGTGGTGGCAGAAAAGACTCCTGATGGAGGGGAAACTCTTAAGGTGACCATCATGGCCTACGGCGCTGGGGGGCAAGCATGGACCAAGGAGCAGGAACCCATGCTGCGCACCCCGGACGGTCCGGCACATAGGCGCGGATGGTCCGGGACCCCACCGAACGGTCCGGAGAAATCCAGCGGACGGTCCGGCCATGCTCAAGACTCATAACGGCCACGTACTTTCAAACCACGACGACCAGAGATAGGTACGTGGAAAACAAATACATTCAAAGCAGCTGGTCGGTTGATCAAAACCGGCTCGACTTTCAATCAATTGTTGTCTAAATACGTGAAAAAGAAGGCCGGCCCCAGTGACCAGCCAGCAAAACGACCCTGCTCCCCCATTCATGAGCAACGTCAGGTAAGGCCGATTGGACCACCTCACCAATCGAAACAAATGAAAGGTCATACTGTGCAATTGAGACCTGACATACCTACATGGACACCTCCACCTTATCCGCCTATGCCATATCCATACACATATTTACCTCCACCATATGTCCCAAACCAAATGTGGGGCATGCCACCATATCCATTTGGGATGCCACAGTACCCTGCTTGGGGGGCACCCCAAACATCTGTATTTGATAGGTTGGCACCTTCAGTACAAGACCAATTGAGCGCCGCTCAATCCGGTCATCAGACACAGGCCCAACAAGAGTGCAGGAGTACTCGGCCTCAAAGGCCGACCAATCCGGCAGGGGGGCATATACCTGCAGCAACCGAAAGGACAACAAAAAAGGACGTCATCAAGATAGGTACTGCAGATGTTGTCATACAGGAATATAATAAAGGGGCAATGATTTTTGGTGAATCAGCCAACACAACCAAAAAAGAAGATACGACTACCATCAAAACAGCCGATCTGAAATACTCCATGCCTCGATGGTGCCCAGCGGGATTGACAAGGTCCCAAAAGCGGAAATTACACTACCTAAGAGAAAAGGAGAGCCAGGAGAAGGAGGCAGAAAAGATATTCGATGACACACATCCACAGTACCTGCCACCGCAAAAGAAATGGAGACCAAAGGCTGTTGAAGAAAAACAAACAGCCACAAAAATAGAAAATAAAACAACACTTGTGCAGCACCCTGCAGGTATGGCAGATAGCTTGGCCAACGAGGCCGAACAATCTGCACCAGGCGTGGACCGTCCACTCCCGGAGTCCGGACCGTCAGCACCACTCCAGGAAGCCTCCAACGACATGCCAATATCAATGGAAGAGGACGACCTACTGGGAGAAGACCTGGTCGACTATGAGGCTTCTCCAAAGCGCTCAGGTATGGATGTAAATGTTATTACATTTTCCACCGATTGTACTATTGTCGGCGACGATGAACCTGTTGTTGCCCAGTTTGATTTTGGTCCTAAAGAAGCCGCCTTTACTAAACCAAAGGAATCGGTAAATCATTTAAAGCCGCTCTTCGTGCGCGGTCACATTGATGGGATACTGATTGCTAAAATGTTGGTAGATGGAGGGGCGGCTGTAAATCTAATGCCTTATTCATTATATAGAAAATTAGGTAAACAAGACGACGAACTTGTCAAGACCAACATGACCCTCAGCGGTGTTGGACCTGATAGTTCGATCAAAGCCAGGGGAGTCACGTCCGTTGAATTAACCATCGGGACTAAGACCCTTGCTGCTGCATTCTTCGTCGCTGATGTAGAAGGAAATTACAGTTTAATCCTAGGCAGAGATTGGATTCATGCCAATCAATGTATACCTTGTACATTACATCAAATGTTAATACAATGGGTAGGCGATGATGTAGAACAAGTACATGCTGATGTATCGGCTTGTATCGCTGTGGCCGATGCCCTTGTACTCTGGACTTATGAGACTGCTACATGTCTCACAGGAGTAGATTTTTGTGATTATCAGTTCATAAGTATAGATAAGAGAGGTTTCATTCCTGTAATGCTAGAGCCGATGGAGAATCGGCTAAATCCTAAATAAAGTTTAAATGATGAGTACACACAAAGTTCATGAGTCTTTGGTCACGGACAATTCAGCTTCTAAAGCCGGATGGTCTGGTCTTTCACAAAACAGTTCGGACTTTAAGACCGAGCATCTACCGCAGCATAAAGACAGTATTACGGATGATCCGGTACCCGAGACCGGAAAATCCGCCATCACACAAAAATCATCTGATTCCTTTGTGGGGGACATGATAGAGGAATTCAGAGATCTTGATAAACTAGGACAGGGGTTTACATCGGCCGATCCTTTGGAGGAGATTGACATAGGAGATGGTAAAACTCCAAGGCCGACTTTTGTAAACAAGACCCTGGAGACCGATCTTAGAAATGAAATGATCGGTCTATTGAAGGAATATTCAGATTGTTTTGCTTGGAATTACACTGAGATGCCTGGATTAAGCCGAGAGATCGTAGAACATCGGCTGCCTATTAAGTCCCGTTTCAGACCTTTCAAGCAGAAAGCCAGAACATTTCATCCAGATCTTCTCCCACGAATCAAGGACAAAATCCACCGGCTGCTAGAATCTGATTTTATTAGACCTTGTAGATACGCAGAATGGGTCTCCAATATTGTGCCGGTGGAGAAGAAAGAGTCAGGTAAACTTAGAGTATGCATTGATTTTCGCAATTTAAATAGAGCAACTCCTAAAGATGAGTATCCCATGCCCATAGCCGACACGTTAATCAATAAAGCATCAGGAAATAGAATTATTAGCTTCCTTGATGGTAATGCCAGATATAATCAGATTTTCATGGCCAAAGAAGATGCATCTAAAACGGCCTTTATATGTCCAGGCTTCATTGGTTTATTTGAGTGGGTTGTCATGACATTTGGCCTGAAAAATGCTGGTGCTACTTATCAGAGGGCTATGAATTTGATCTTCCATGAGCTGTTAGGAAACACCGTGGAAGTCTACATTGATGATATTGTGGTCAAATTGGCTGAGTTTAGTTCTCATTTAGCTGATTTGCGCAAAGCCTTTGATAAAATGCGTCGGTATGGTTTGAAAATGAACCCACGTAAGTGTGCTTTTGGAGTGTTGGCTGGTAAGTTTTTAGGATTTGTCATCCATGAACATGGTATAGAGATAGACCCTGACCGAATCAAGTCTATTCGGAATGTGGGACCTCCGACCTGTAAGGTCGAAGTATAGAAGTTTCTCGGCAAGGTGAATTATTTATGAAGATTTATTTCTAACCTAGCCGGGAAGATTGATGCGTTCACCCCTATTCTTCGGCTTAAGAATGATGCCGAATTCGCTTGGGGAGCAGAACAGCAAGAAGCATTTGATCTCATTAAAAAATACTTGTCTTCGGCTCCCGTATTAAAAGCACCATGAGCAGGAGTACCATTTCAATTATACATTGCAGCTAAAGATAAGGTCATTGGGGCTGTTCTGACACAAGAGACTGAAGGAAAGGAGCATGTGGTGACATATCTAAGTCGGAGGTTGGTGGATGCTGAAACGAGGTAAACTTTTATTGAGAAGTTATGCTTATGCTTGTTTTATGCATGCACCAAATGTAGATGTTATTTACTGTCTAGACATTGCACTGTTTCTGGTCAAGCCGATGTGATCAAGTATATGTTGCATAACCCAATTATGAGTGGTAGAATTGGTAAGTGGGCTTATGCACTCATAGAATATGATTTGGCCTATGAACCATTGAAATCTATGAAAGGCCAGGTCGTAGCAGATTTTATTGTAGAACATCGGATTAATGATACTCATGAACTAGACATGTCATACCTCACTATTACTCCTTGGACTTTATATTTTGATGGATCGGTTTGCAATGAAGGGCAAGGAATTGGCATAGTACTTGTTTCACCAAGTGATGTCTCCTTCGACTTCTCTAGCCGATTGGAAACTTATTGCACTAACAATCAAGCCGAATATGAAGCCCTTTTGTTCGGCTTGGAACTTTTAAATGGTATGGGAGTAAAACATGTAAAGGCATTTGGTGATTCTCAGCTGGTCGTCCAACAGGTGTTAGAAGAATATCAATGTTTTGATGGTACTCTAAATAGCTACCTTGAAAAATGTTGGAGCATAATCCATTCTTTTGACGAATTCAGTATTCAGCATATCTCTAGAGTTGAGAATCATAGAGCTAATAATTTGGCACAAGATGCATCAGGTTATCGGATAAAGCGAGGGAAATTTCACAATACTGAAAATCTGAGAACTAGTGTAGGGCCAAATCCCCAGGTCGTGGACCGTCCGCGTGAAGATGCCGAACCGTCCGGGGTTACCAGGAAAGTTCTCCTAATCGATTCGGCTGATAATGAAGCTGATGCAAGTGATTGGAGGACGCCCATAACTAATTATTTACGAAATCCCAATGTTAGGATAGATAAAAACATTCGGCGTACAACTTTCAAATATGTTTTGATGAGTGATGAACTCTACCGCCGAACAGTCAACGACGTCCTGCTTAAGTGCTTGGGCCTAGATGATGCTATATTAGCCATGGCCGAAGTACATGAAGGAATTTGTGGTACCCATCAATCGGCTCCAAAGATGAAGTGGCTGTTGCGAAGGTCTGGTTTTTATTGGCCTAACATGATAGCTGATTGTTTCAAGTACTACAAGGGGTGCCAAGTGTGTCAAAAATTCGGCGACCTACAGTTGGTGCCTGCAACTGAATTACATCCTATCATCAAGCCTTGGCCTTTCAGAGGATGGGGATTATACTTTATTAGAGAAATTCATCCTTCATCATCAAAGGGGCATCAGTTCGTGTTAGTTTCCACTGACTACTTTACCAAATGGACTGAAGCCGTTGCTCTGAAGAACATAACACACAAGGAGGTAATTGATTTCATAACTGAGCTTATTATTCATAGATTCGGCATTCCCCAGACCTTGACTACAGATCAAGGGACTTCTTTTATGTCAAAGGAGGTACATGAATTTGCTGAATTATATAGAATTAAGTTGCTTAATTCATCTCCATATTATGCTCAGGCCAATGGACAGGCCGAGTCTAGTAATAGGACATTGATTAACTTGATAAAAAAGAAGATATCCGATAATCCTAAGCATTGGCACAAGATTTTGTCCGAAGCTTTATGGGCTCATAGAATATCTAAACATAGTGCTACTAAAGTATCTCCTTTTGAGCTTGTCTATGGGCAGGAAGCAGTGTTGCCTGTGGAAATAAGTTTGAATGCTGTCAGGTTCGCTAGGCAAAATGATCTGACCATCACTGATTATTATAATTCAATGATGGATAATATTGATGAGGTGACCGACAAGAGGGTGATAGCTTTGGGAGCAATAGAAAAGGACAAGATCATGGTAGACAGGGCCTACAACAAGAAGGTCAAAGCAAAATCATTTCAAGTAGGGGACCTGGTGTGGAAGACCGTCCTGTCTCTAAGGAATAAAGACCGGAAGTTTGGGAAATGGTCGCCAAGCTAGGAGGGTCCTTACAGGGTAAAATAGGTAATGTCTGGTAACGCTTATTTGCTACAAACATTACAAGGTAAGGATTTACCCAAGGCTTTGAATGGGTGTTTCCTCAAACAGTACCATCCTAGCAAGTGGCAAGATGCCTAAGAGAACCGATGTAATCACATCGAGTTAGTTGCTTTTGGTTTGCTCAGCTCCACCAAAAGGCAGGGGGCCATATGTTGAGCACCAATTTGAGAAGGACCAGACGGTCCGGCCCTGGGACCGGACGGTTCGCAGTCCGGACAGTCCACGCCTGTGAGCCGGACGGTCCGCGCAGGCACATAACAGATTAGGGTTCTGAGTTTCTTGCTATGTTTGTTGGCGAGAATCTCGGGATAAACTTGGAAATTTGTTTGTAACGGCTCCAGCCCCCCTCCTCTATAAATAGAGAGGTATACGGCCGATTTGAGGCAAAAAATCGAACCTTCAATCAATACAATTTACATTTTATCCTAGGAGTAGTTCTAGTCTAGTTTAGGTTTTGTCGGGTACCATAATTAGGGGTACCCCCAACCCTCCTAATCACGGCTGGTAAACACCCTCTGACTAACTAACGGGCGCGGTTCAAGTCAAGGCTTCATCTACCCAAGGGACGCGACCTCACCCGAGCCCAGCCTCGGGCTGGAGCAGTAGTCCCAGACGAGTTCACGCCTCGCCCGCGGGCCTCTTCAGGCAGCGGGCGCCTCCTCGGCTCTCCCGAAGCCCGGCTCGGACAGGCTTCGTTGTGAAGCAACCTTGGCCGGACCGCCTCACCAACTGACCGCTTTGCAGGCGCATTTAATGCAGGGGACGCCTGACGCCGTATCCTGACACACGCGCCTCAGTCGGCCAGGCCGAAGTGACCACAGTCGCTTCGCCCCTCTCTTTTACTGTCCGATATGACGGGAAAACAGTGTCGCTCGCCCCGCTCCGACTGTCGTGCCAACCACCCAGGCGAAGACTGACAACAAGTCACGATCAACCACCGAGTTTGGCCTCGGGCGCAACAGGAAGCTCCGCCTCGCCCGACCTCAGGCTCCGGCCTCGGGAGGAGGTCTCCGCCTCGCCCGACCTCAGCTCCAGCCTCGGGAGGAGGTCTTCGCCCCGCCCAACCCCGGACTCGGCCTCGACCTCGGTCCCAGAAGGAATCGCGTCCTCGCCCGACCCTGGCCTCGGCCTCAAGAGAAGTCTCCGCCTCGCCCGACCTTGGGCTCAGACCGACCGCGCCAACAGGGGATACATCATTACCCTATCCCTAGCCTGCTCAGGCTACAAGGAACAAGACCGGCGTCCCATCTGGCTTACCTCGGCGACGGGTAATGATGGTGCCCCGCGTGCACCATGACGCCGGTGGCTCTCAGCTCCTTACGGCAGCAGGGAGACGTCAGCAGGATCCTTGCCGCACTGCCAGCTGTGCTTCTACAGGACTCAGGCGCTCCTCCGACGGCCACGCTATCACGTGTACAGGGCTCAAGCTCTCCCCCGACAGCCACATTGGCATGTACACAAGGCTTAGGCATCTCTTTGCTGGAGACGTTAGCGCATAGCTACACCCCCCATTGTACGTCTGGACCCTTTCCTTGCGTCTATAAAAGGGAGGTCCAGGGCCATCCTAGAGGGGGGTTCGCGCGGGGGAAGGAGCGAACGAACAGGCTCCCTCTCACTCTCTCTCTCCCTCTCGCGACGTGCTTGTAACCCCTACTACGAGCGACACCCCTGGTGTAGGGTAATAAAAGGCTTGTCCCACCTGTTGTGTTCCATCCCGCGCCAACCCATCTGGGCAGGGGCACGCAGCGACAATCTCACTCGTCGGTCTAGGGACCCCTCGGGTCTGAGAGGCCGACAATTGGCGCGCCAGGTAGGGGCCTGCTGCGTGTTAACGAACGCCTTCCCATTGAGTTTCAGATGGGGAGTCTTCAGCAACCTCTTCAGCCCGGGATGGTGCTCCGCTTCGGGAATCTCGAGTTCATGTCCCTCGACGGCAGCTACGACATGGTACTCCTCCCCTCGCGGCGCGACGATGGCGACGGTCTTTGACTCGCCCGGCGGCGGCGAGCTCGGCGACGACATCTCCCCGCGGCAGAATAGGAGCACTCCAGTCGTCCCCGCCACCCTCCTCGCCGGAGGAGGCAGAGACGGGGCAACCATGGCCACGCAGGAAGCGGCACCTTGTCGGCTGTCGCTCCAGAGCGAGTCGACGACGCCGACACTCCCCTAGGGGACATGTCGGGCATTGTCCTCGCACCTGAGACGACGGCGGGTGTCACTTCCCTGCAACGTGTCAGCCCCAAGCGGACTGATGACGCCAGCGCCCTCGCAAAGGATCTGCTGGGCGTTACCCTCGTAACTGAGATGACGGTGTGCTCCGCCCCCGACGCGACTTCACCACCGTCCATCGACCAAGAGGTACCGTCCGTTTTCCATCCCATACCCTTTTGATTAAGCTTCGATCCACCTAGTGACCCCACTATGGCGAGCGCCTTCATAAAGGCGTATCCAAACCTTCCGGGGTACCATATGTGGTCGACCTGGGACTGACTGACAGCTGTCTCAACCTTCGGGCCGGTGGGTTCTGAGGAAGAGGACGACCCCGACTTCGGTTGGGAATTCTCTGGACTCAATGACCCCGATGCCATGCGGGGCTTCATGTCCACATGTGACCACTGCCTCTCCGGTTGTTTTGACAATGGCCACGGCCTTGACGACGATGGTTACGGCCCAAGTCGCGAATGTTTCCACGTCGATCAGGGAGATCACAACAAAGGCAACCACCTCGGCATGCCGGAGGTTGACGATCCCCCTGGGCCTGCATCTCGCATTGACATCCTGCGGGAGCTAGTTGTGGTCCCAGTCCCTGCAAGGGGTCGGGACATACAGCTCGAGAAAATCCGTGAGATGCAGGCCCGGGTCGACGGGGAAGCAGGCCGGCTTGTGCAGCTCTGACAGAACATCGATCAGGAGAGGGCAGGCCGAACACTCGCCGGAGGGGCCTGTCATCGGGCCCAAAACGTCCAGCGCCGCATCGTCGACAATGCCAGGGCAGCGCTGCCCCCGGCCGTCAGCGGGTCTGACCAGGACCTAGCTGCAGCGGCGATGCTACTTCGAGCCATGCCGGAGCCATCCACCACCGAGGGACGGCGTATCCATGGCAAACTCAAGGATCTCCTGGAAGGCGCCGCAGTTCGACGAGCCGAGTTCTCCGCCTCCCGGAGGCGAGCTGACCCCTCAGAGCATCACGTGGTGTCCTCCCGACGCATGCGGGAAGCCTCGGTCCATCCCGAGCACACGCGGGACGAGGCGCATGCCGCCCGGGATCGCCTCGGCAACGAGCACCACCATCTCGACCGTCGAACCCGCCTCGATGAGAAGGTGCGCCGAGGCTACCATCCCAGGCGTGGGGGACGCTGCGACAGCGAGGAGGATCGCAGCCCCTCGCTTGAACCACCCGGTCTGTGAGTCTTCAGCCGGGCCATACGATGAGTGCCGTTCCCTGCCCGTTTCTGAGCCCCGACTACCATCACTAAGTACTCGGGGGAGACGAGGCCGGAGCTGTGGCTCGTGGACTACCGACTGGCATGCCAGTTGGGAGGGGCGGATGATGACAACCTCATCATCCGTAATCTACCCCTTTTCCTCTCTGATGCCGCCCGAGCCTGGCTAGAGCACCTGCCCCCTGCGCAGATCTCTGATTGGGACGATCTGGTCAAGACTTTCGCGGGGAACTTCCAAGGCACATACATGCGCCCTGGGAACTCATGGGATCTCCGAAGCTGCCGCCAGCAGCCAGGGGAGTCCCTCCGAGAGTACATCCGGCGGTTTTCGAAGCAGCGCACCGAGCTGCCCAACGTTACCGACTCAGATGTCATCGGGGCTTTCCTTGCCGGCACCACTTGCCGAGACCTGGTGAGCAAACTGGGGCGCAAGACTCCCACCCGTGCGAGCGAACTGATGGACGTCGCCACCAAGTTCGCCTCGGGTCAAGAGGCGGTCGAAGCCATCTTCCGAAAAGACAAGCAGCCTCAGGGAGAGCTGAAGAAAGACACCCTCGAGGCGTCCTCCCAGCGGGGCACAAAGAAGAAGGCCAAGAACAAGTCGCAAGCGAAACGCGACGCCGCCGATGCGAATCTCGTCGCTGCGGCCGAGCACAGGAACCCTCGGAAACCTCCTGGAGGGGCCGACGCGTTCGACAAGATGCTCAAGGAGCCGTGCCCCTATCACCAGGGGCCTGTCAAGCACACCCTCGAAGAATGTGTCATGCTCCGACGCTACTTCCATAAGACCGGGCCCCCGGCAGAAGATGGCAAGGGCCATGACAACGACAGGAAGGAGGGCGGCAAGGAAGAGGAGTTCCCGGATGTCCACAACTACTTCATTATGTACGACGGGCAGGCGGCGAACGCTTTGGCTCGGCACCGCAAGCAGGAGCGCCGGGAGGTCTGCTTGGTGAAGGTGGCAGCGCTAGTCTACCTACACTGGTCCGACAAGCCTATCACCTTCGACCAAGGCGACCACCCCGACTTTGTGCCAAGCGCAGGAAGGTACCCGCTCGTCGTCGATCTGATCATCGGCAACGTTAGGCTCTCCAAAGTCCTCATGGACGGAGGCAGTAGCCTTAACATCATCTACGCCGAGACCCTGGAACTCTTGGGGGTTGATCGGTCCGAGGTCCGGGCCGATGCGGCACCTTTCCATGGGATCGCACCTGGAAAGCGTATCCTCCCCCTCGGGCGGATCGACTTACCCGTCTGCTTCGGGACTCCCTCCGACTTCCGAAAGGAGGCTCTTACCTTCGAGGTCGTCGGGTTCCGAGGAACCTACCATGCGGTGTTGGGAAGGCCGTGCTACGCCAAGTTCATGGCCGTACCCAACTACACCTACCTCAAGCTCAAGATGTTGGGCCCAAACGGGATCATCACCATTGGATCCACGTACCGCCACGCGTACAAATGCGACGTGGAGTGCGTGGAGTACGCTGTGGCCCTCGCCGAGTCCGAGGCCCTCATCGCCGACCTGGAACGCCTCTCCAAGGAGGCCCCCGATGCGAAGCGGCGTGCCGGTAACTTCGAACCAGTTGAGGCGGTCAAGTCTGTCACTCTCGACCCTAGCAACGACGCCACCAAGAAAGTCCAGATCGGCTCCGAGCTCGACCCCAAATAGGAAGCAGTGCTCGTTGACTTTCTCCGTGCAAACGCTGAAGTCTTTGCGTGGAGTCCCTCGGACATGCCCGGCATACCGATGGATGTCGCCGAGCACTCACTGGGCATCAGAGCTGGAGCCCGACCCGTGAAGCAAACCCTACGCCGTTTTGATGAAGAAAAGCGTATGGCCATAGGCGAGGAGATCCACAAGCTACTCGCGGCAGGGTTCATCAAAGAGGTATTCCATCCCGAATGGTTAGCTAACCCTGTTCTTGTAAGGAAGAAGGATGGAAAATGGAGGATGTGTGTAGACTACACTGGTCTAAACAAGGCATGTCCGAAAGTTCCCTACCCTCTACCTCGCATCGATCAAATTGTGGACTCCACTACTGGGTGTGAAACCCTATCATTCCTCGATGCCTACTCAGGCTACCACCAAATCAAGATGAAAGAGTCCGACCAGCTCACAACTTCTTTCATCACACCTTTTGGCATGTACTGTTACACTACAATGCCATTTGGTTTGAGGAATGCAGGCGCCACCTACCAGAGGTGCATGAACCACGTGTTCGGAGAACACATCGGCAGAACGGTCGAGGCTTACGTCGATGACATCGTTGTCAAGACAAAGAAAGCCTCCGACCTCCTCTCTGACCTTGAAACGACATTCAAGTGTCTGAGAGCGAAAGGCGTGAAACTCAATCCTGAGAAGTGTGTCTTCGGAGTCCCCCGAGGCATGCTCCTTGGATTCATCGTCTCCGAGCGGGGCATCGAGGCCAATCCGGAGAAAATCGCGGCCATCACCAACATGGGACCAATCAAAGATTTGAAAGGAGTGTAGAGGGTCATGGGATGCCTTGCGGCTCTGAGCCGCTTCATCTCACGCCTTGGCGAGAAAGGTTTGCCTCTGTACCGCCTCTTAAGGAAAGCCGAGCGCTTCACTTGGACCCCCAAGGCCGAGGAAGCCCTCGGAAATCTTAAGGCGCTCCTTACAAATGCACCCATCCTGGTGCCCCCTGCTGCAGGAGAAGCCCTCTTGATCTATGTAGCCGCAACCACTCAGGTGGTCAGCGCCGCGATCGTAGTCGAGAGATGAGAAGAAGGGCATGCACTGCTTGTCCAGAGGCCAGTCTACTTCATCAGCGAAGTGCTTTTCGAGACCAAAGTCCGCTAACCGCAGATCCAGAAGCTGCTCTACGCAGTGGTTCTGACACGACGAAAGTTGCGACACTACTTCGAGTCTCATCCGGTGACTGTGGTGTCATCCCTCCCCCTGGGGGAGATCATCCAGTGCCGTGAGGCCTCGGGTAGGATAGCAAAATGGGCAGTGGAACTCATGGGCGAAACGCCATCATTCGCCCCTCGAAAGGCCATAAAATCCCAGGTCTTGGTAGACTTCCTGGCTGAGTGGACTGACACCAGTTACTAATAACTCCAATCCAACCCGAGCTCTGGACCATGTACTTCGATGGGTCACTCATGAAAACAGGAGCAGGCGCTGGCTTGCTCTTCGTTTCACCCCTCGGAAAGCATCTTCGCTACGTCATACGCCTCCATTTTCCGGCATCAAACAACATGGCCGAGTACGAGGCTCTGGTTAACAGGCTACACATTGCCGCCGAGCTAGGGGTCCGGCGCCTCGACGATCGTGGCGACTCGCAGCTTGTCATCAACCAAGTCATGAAGAACTCCCACTGCCACAACCGGAGGATGGAAGCCTACTACAACGAAGTCCGACGCGTGGAAGACAAGTTCTACGGGCTGGAGCTCAACCACATCGCCCGGCGGTACAATGAGACTGTGGATGAGCTGTCGAAGATAGCCTCGGGGAGGACGACGGTTCCCCCGGACATCTTCTCTAGAGACCTACATCAACCATCCGTCAAGATCGACGACACGCCCAAGCCCGAAGAAGCCTCGGCCCAGCCCGAGGTACCCTCGCCCGAGCCCGAGGTACCCTCGGCCATCAAGGAGGAGGCCTTGCCCGTCGAGGGGGAACAGAATGGGGTCACACCAGATCCGAACTAGCAGACCCCGTACCAAAAATATCTCTTCCGAGGAGAGCTTCCCCTCGACAAGACCAAGGCTCGGCGACTGGCTCGGCGCGCCAAGTCGTTCGTCTTGCTGGGTGATGAGAAGGAGCTCTATCACCACAGCCCCTCGGGCATCCTCCAACAATGCATATCCATCTCCCAAGGACAAGAGCTGTTGCAAGAAATACACTCGGGGGCTTGCGGCCACCATGCAGCGCCTCGAGCCCTCGTAGGGAATGCCTTCTGACAAGGTTTCTACTGGCCAACCGCGGTGGCCGACGCCACTAGGATTGTAAGCTCCTACCGGGGGTGTCAATTCTACGTGAGACAAACACGCCTGCCCGCTCAGGCCCTGCAGACGATACCCATCACCTGGCCGTTTGCTATGTGGGGTCTAGACCTCGTCGGTCCCTTGCAGAAGGCACCCGGGGGTTTCTTGCACCTGCTGGTCACCATCGACAATTTCTCCAAGTGGATCGAGGTCTGACCCTTGACCAGCATCAGGTCCGAGCAGGCGGTGGCGTTCATCACCAACATCATCCATCGATTCGGGGTCCCAAACTCCATCATCACCGACAATGGCACGCAGTTCACCGAAAAAAGTTCTTGGACTTCTACGACGACCACCACATCCGTGTGGACTGGGCCACCGTAGCTCACCCCATGACGAATGGTCAGGTGGAGCGTGCCAACGGTATGGTATTGCAGGGACTCAAACCGAGGATCTACAACGACCTCAACAAGTTCGGCAAGCGGTGGATGAAAGAGCTACCCTCGGTGGTCTGGAGTCTGAGGACGATGCCAAGCCGTGCCACGAGTTTCTCGTCGTTTTTTCTAGTCTATGGGGCCGAGGCCGTCCTCCCCACGGACTTAGAATACGGCTGCCCGAGGACCAGGGCGTACGACGACCGAAGCAACCAGACCAGCCGAGAGGACTCACTGGACCAGCTCGAATAGGCTCGGGACGTTGCCTTACTACATTCGGCATGGTACCAGCAGTCGCTGCGACGCTACCACGCCCGAAGCGTTCGGCCCCGAGGCTTCCAAGTGGGAGACTTGGTGCTTCGTCTGTGGCAGGACGCCCGAGGGCGCCACAAGCTCACTCCTCCCTGGGAAGGGCCCTTCATCATCGCTAAGATTTTGAAGCCCGGAACATACAAGCTGGCCAACAACCAAGGCGAGGTCTACGGCAACACTTGGAACATCCAATAGCTACGTCGCTTCTACCCTTAAGATGTTTTAAGTCATTCATGTACCTCGTTTTCTTTACATACATGAAGTCTAACCGTCAAGGAAGGGTCGGCCTTGCCTCAGCAAAGCTCGACCCTCCCTCGGGGGCTAGAAGAGGGGAACCCCCTCTGCGTCAAAATTTTCCTCGGAAAAAATTTTCTACCAAAACGACCTTCGTGCTTTCGACTTCCGTATCGATAGCGGGATCCTAAAAACGACGAGAGTACACTTAAGCGGCAAGGCCGACCGAGCCGAGGAACTCCTATGCCTCCGGGATACGGATACCTCACTCATCACCTTCCGCGAGAAGTAACTCACGCTCGGATAAGCGATCCTGCTACCGAACAAGTCCAAACACTCGGGTAGAAAACGACTTTCGTGCCTTCTCGACTGTATCAATAGCGGAATCCTACGACCAAATGAGAGTGCACATAAGCGGCAAGGCCGACCGAGAAGAGGAACTCCTACGCCTCCGGGATACAGACACCTCACTCATCACCTTCCGCGAGAAGTAACTCTCGCTTGGATAAACGATTCTTCTACTAACAGACAGGTCGTGATGCTCGAAACAAGAGGAAAGAAAACGCAACTTTTTAACACGACGATAAAGTGTTTAGGCCTCGGCAGCTACGAAAAACATGTGCATGCTACAGACAAACTGTTCCTGTAGGTTCAGGCATCGGCAGGGGGAGCAGCAGCACCCTCGGCGTTGTTTCCACCGACGGCGGAACCTGGCCCGGCCTCGGAAGGCGACCCGGGCGAAGGGACCTCCACCTAAGGGAGGACGCCAGCACCGCGCTAGCGGATGTCTTGGCCAAGCTTCAGCTGCTGCTGCCACATCTTCCTCGGCCTGGGCCGCCAGCTCCCGGGCCGACGAAGTCTCTTTTCGGGCCGACTCCGCCTCTGTCCGCGCCAACACCGCTGCCTCCGGCTCCGGCTCATCGCAGAGCAGCCGAGGGTTCTAAAAACTGAGCAAGAGAGGCCTAGAGCGGCAAGGCCGACCGAGCCAAGGGACTCCTACACCTCCGGGATAGGGACACCTCACTCGTCACCTTCCGTGAAAGGCAACTCACGCTCGGTTAAGTGGTTCAGCTAGCCAACAGGCAAGTCCCAATGCTCGAAATGAGGAAGAAACACAGCTTTATACTCGAATACCCAAATGTTCAGGCCTCGACAGCCGCAAAGAACAAACAAATATACTTGGGGTAACTATGCTACATAGGCTTAGACATCGGTAGAACCCTCGGCGGTTCTCCCGACCTACGACAAATGTCTAAATACTTGAAGCGGTTACATTTTGCTCCGGCAAAAACCCAGTATATCCCCTTACAAACGGGCTCTGGTTCCGCTCCCGCGGGTATGAGCAACCTCCACACCAGAGGGCCTGCGGGACAACAAACTCCAAGCGGCTCGCCGGCGACCACTACACCAGCAGCGACAACGACCCCCACTTCGGGCGGATAAACAGCAGCAGCGATGACCTCAGGATAGACGCTACTATGACGATGCCCTCGCCCACGTCTCCACTCGAGGGGCGAGGACAAGCCATCAAAGCCAAAGAGCCGGGGGTCCGACCGCAGATGGCGCCGACGGTCTCGTCGGCGGAGAAACCTTCTCTGGCTGCCACCACCTCAGCACCGACGACAGCGGCCACCTGCGCGCCAGCGCCACGCCGACAAATGGCGGACGCCCCAGCCTGCACCGGTAGATCCCCACTCAAATCCTCGCGGACCGGCCAGCGCCGGTCCCCACGAGGACCAAGCGGCAGGAGGCAGCATCGGGAGCGGCGCTAGAGCCAGCCGGGCCAGCGAGCCGGACACGTTGTAGACGACGACGTCTACGCCTGACCGAACCTGCGTTGTCGAGGTCCGCCCTCTTCGCGAAGGCGGTGACAACAGCCACCGACGTACGGCGCGACCGTTGCCCGGGTGGAGGACGGACGGCTGCGCCCTGGCCGGGCAGTTGCGGTCCGCCTTCCCCGCATGGCTGGAGGACGTCACCTCCACAGGGCTGGAGGATGCCCTTCTCCCCTAAATGTTGGAGGAAGAAGCGGGTCGTCGGCCCATGCGGGAGGTAGAACCCCCGCTCAGCTCACCCTCCGCCACAGCAAGGATGACGAAGATCCTTAAGGCAGAGGGCAGGGCGGAGGCCGCGGCCCGGCTTGCTTCTCCCCACCAAACTGACCATTGGTGAGGGAATGTAGCCGGGCTGCACGACGAAAATCCTTGAAGCCGAGCGATGGCTAAAGGGCGCTGATCTGTATGAGGCCGCGCTCCTCCAACGACAGCAAGAGCAAGGCGACGCTGGTGCACCCCATCCAGGGGCTCGAAAGGTGGAAGGGCGCAATGCATGAGGGGAGAACGAAGGCATGACCACTGCCCGGGGGATCGATCCCCTTTTATAGGCAGACCTCCTCACTTGCACCCCTTAGCGTCACGGGCAAAGTCTCCACTGACATATTCCAAGGTTCTCCCCCTACGACATGAGGGCTGGGTCCCACACGTCATACAAGCTGATCCGAAGTGCGAAGAAGGCGAACCGCCGCGCGCGAGGCATGGAACCGCCCTGCGGTTACAGGCGCTCTCCCATCTTCGCAGAAACCGGTGGTCGAAAGGGCGGACTGCCACGCGACAGGCATCCAACCGCACCACAACTATGCGCCCTTTCGACTTTGACCGCATCCGGTGGAACAGCGCAAAGGAAGTGGGCCCGCGTGTCATGTAACCGGCACGCCGGTTACGACGTGCAAGAAACTACACCGCCACCTGCGCCAATGCCACGCCTCCTCGGCTGCAGAACCAGTACCGCGACTCAAGGTGGCCCCGCGCGTGACCCAACAGTGCCAATTGAAGGCGACGTCCACGGGACAGTCAGCCGCGGGGATAGGCACAACGGTTGGCATGGCCAAAAGTGGGCCGACAGTAATTGCAGCGGTAGACGAGCGGAAGCAGCGGTCAAATCGCCTGCAGGCTCGCGTCCCCTCTTGAAGCGACGGGAGAGCTGTCTCCCACGGTGTGAAGACAACACACCCGTGCCCCGTTCCTCGAACGGCTCGCACGCGCAATGGGCGCCACACTGATCGCCCGTCCCGTGGCATTAACTCCCTGGCAGAGCAAGCGACACCTCTGGCAGGCAAGGCGGGCGTCGTTTCGCCTCCGCCATGACAACCGCATCGAAAAAGGTGCGCCACCTTATTTAAATTCGTATCCTTCCCCTCCTCCTCCTCTCTCTCTCTCTTGCTACAGGGACTGGGAAAGGGGACGTTGTGGAAAGGATCCTTCTCGGCGAAGGAAACGGGCCCCGAGCCCTCCTACTGATCAGGGGTTCGAAGGCTAGCCCCTCGGAAGGGTTTCGACAGCCGCCCCAGAGCACTCGAGCTTCAAGCCCATTACTGATCAGGGGTTCGAAGGCTGGCCCCTCGGAAGGGTTTCGACAGCCGCCCCAGAGCACTCGGGCTCCGCGCCCACTACTGATCAGGGGTTCGAAGGCTAGCCCCTCGGAAGGGTTCGACAGTCGCCCCAGAGCATGCAGAGTGAGGGATGACTCTGGGTACGTCCGATACATGGCCGAGGCTCGGGCTACGCTCCCGAGGTACCCTAGGACATTTCTGAGACCGGCGGGAACGATTTGTAATGGAATCCCACCGGAGGGAGGCATCGAGCCCTCGGACCCTGTCGAAGGGGTCTGGGTCCGGCGAATCACCCGCAGGTACTTTTGTAGCGTGCCTCTGGGCCACCAGCCGACCCCTAACAAATGGGGCACGGGCGTCCACTCGGATCACCCGTTAGCAGCTCACTGGAAACCCCATGTTCGGCGCCCTCCGAGGGCAACATGGCGCTTTCCCCCCTCCTCCTTGCGGAAAGGCGACGCAGGGGCGTATGATAAAAGTCGGGAAAGTCCTTGATCATCCTCCCGCTCCGTGCAGAGGCTCAGGGGCTGCTCTCGCACCCGGCTATGGCCAAACTGTTGACAACGTCAACCAACCAGCTTGATAACTTGGAACCTGACCATGCACCTAGGCTACGGCCAGGCCGCATGAGGGAACGATCAGACCGGCCGAGGCACCACGAAAGGCATTCAGACCTCAGAGGAGTCAAACCACTCCTTCGAGGCCTCAGGGGCTACACCCAGCGGGTGCGCTCGCGCGCACCCACCAGAACAAAGCAAAAACCAAGAAAGGCCGGTCCCCTCACCGAAAATGCGGCAAAAGCCTCCAAGCGAGTACCAACACTCCCTTTGAGGCTCGGGGGCTACTGTCGGGTACCATAATTAGGGGTACCCCCAACACTCCTAATCACGACTGGTAAACACCCTCTGACCAACTAACGAGCGCGGTTCAAGTCAAGGCTTCGTCTACCCAAGGGACGCGACCTCACCCGAGCCCAGCCTCGGGCTGGAGCAGTAGTCCCAGACAAGTTCACGCCTCGCCCAAGGGCCTCCTCAGGCAGCGGGCGCCTCCTCGGCTCTCCCGAAGCCCGGCTCGGGCAGGCTTCGTTGTGAAGCAACCTTGGCCGGACCGCCTCACCAACCGACCGCTTCGCAGGCGCATTTAATGCAGGGGACGCCTGACGCCGTATCCTGACACACGCGCCTCAGTCAGCCAGGCCAAAGTGACCACAGTCGCTTCGCCCCTCTCTTTTACTGTCCGATATGACGGGAAAACAGCGCCGCTCGCCCTGCTCCGACTATCGTGCCAACCACCCAGGTGAAGACTGACAACAAGTCACGATCAACCACCAAGTTCGGTCTTAGGCGCAACAGGAAGCTCCGCCTCGCCCGACCTCAGGCTCCGGCCTCAGGAGGAGGTCTCCGCCTCGCCCGACCTCAGGCTCCAGCCTCGGGAGGAGGTCTCCGCCTCGCCCGACCCTCGGACTCGGCCTCGACCTTGGTCCCAGGAGGAATCGCGTCCTCGCCCGACCCCGGCCTCGGCCTCAAGAGAAGTCTCGGCCTCGCCCGACCTTGGGCTCGGACCGACCGCGCCAACAGGGGATACATCATTACCCTATCCCTAGCCTGCTCAGGCTACAAGGAACAAGACCAGCATCCCATCTGGCTTACCCCAACGACGGTGGCTCTCAGCCCCTTACGGCAGCAAGGAGACGTCAGCAGGATCCTTGCCGCACTGCCAGCTGTGCTTCTACAGGACTCAGGCGCTCCTCCGACGACCACGCTATCACGTGCACAGGGCTCAAGCTCTCCCCCGACAGCCACGTTGGCATGTACACAAGGCTAGGCATCTCTCTGCCGGACACGTTAGCGCATAGCTACACCCCCCATTGTACGTCTGGACCCTTTCCTTGCGTCTATAAAAGGGAGGTCCAGGGCCATCCAGGAGGGGGGTTCGTGCGGGGGAAGGAGCAAACGAACAGGCTCCCTCTCACTCTCTCTCCCTCTCACGATGTGCTTGTAACCCCTACTACGAGCGGCACCCCTGGTGCAGGATAATACAAGGCTTGTCCCACCTCTTGTGTTCCATCCCGTGCCAACTCATCTGGGCAGGGGCACGCAGCGACAATCTCACTCGTCGGTCCAGGGACCCCCCGGGTCTGAAATGCCGACAGGTTTAGTCTTCCAATCCCCAAATCCTCTGCTTCTCTTCGACTCTATATCGATTAGAGGAG
This sequence comes from Zea luxurians, assembly GCA_029449295.1. Taxonomy (NCBI): domain Eukaryota; kingdom Viridiplantae; phylum Streptophyta; class Magnoliopsida; order Poales; family Poaceae; genus Zea; species Zea luxurians. Next base: position 24,513 of record JAOPSE010002622.1, on the reverse strand, counting down.
TCTAGGTCGGTCTAACCAAGCCTAGACACCACCTAGGATCTCTACTCCCCGACGGGGTCCCTCCCGGGAGCGAGATGCAGGCGCCGCCGGTGATCTTCCGCCGCCCCTGCGCACGCGCGGACCGTCCGGCCCTAGGGCGCGGACCGTCCGGCCATCAGGCAGGGAACCCTAGCCCCTGCGCTAGGTCGCGGACCGTCCGGCCCTATGCCGTGGACCATCCGCGCCTGACCAGAGAGCACCGCCATGGTTCTTGTCGAGTGTTTGGCGCTCTGAAAAGGCGTCAAAAGTTCTCAAATCAGTTTATCCATGACATATTTAGTTATTTAATAAAAGGTGCATGTGTTTGTATGTAGAGAGGGAGGAAGATAGGTTTGTTAATTACAATTTTTTTATTAGTTGCTATGAAAGGTTGGTTTAGTTATGTTTCAATTGTCAATTATTATTCATTTTTTTCTCAATTTTAGCCATATTTTGGAACTAGGCTTTCACCATGTGTTAGAGAGAAGAGTATAGCTAGTTTTTTTACCTATTTATTTAAATGAGGTTGTTTAAGATGGTTAGATGTTCTCACTACACCAATGGTTGAGTTTTAGCGACTCCTATTAAGCACCAACTGTTGGTTACTAAAAATTGGGGACTGATGGTTAGTTGCTAATAGCTACGGTCTGTTTGTTGCTAAAGCTATAGAGGCAGGTGAACATGTGATAGTTGGTTGCTAAAAAAATTTAGGCCCCTATGTTTAGGGTTGGCCCAGCAGCTGTCCTATCGATCCTGCCTTCCCTACCTCCCATCTATGTGCGACTGGGCACGGCTATCTCTCAAGCTGGCGGCGCGCATGACTGGATGGAGGCGCTGGTCTTCTCCAACTAAGTGCAATGCCCCCCTTCTTTCCCCCTCTCCTTGGGCTACAAGACACCCCTATTCTCGACAATGCTTCCCCCTTCACTGTAACTCCCTAAATTGGGGGTATAAAATTTCTTCTCTAATGCCTACCAAATTTAGGTGTTACCTCTTGTTTCTCTCTCTCTAGTTTTCTTCTGTCTTCCTTTTTATTAGAATTATGTCTATTAGGTAGGAGATTAACTATTTATTTACTATATCAAAAACCTCTGTGAGTCATGAAATATTGTATCATGCTGAGCCTAAATTATTGTTTTGTTTGATGCACATGTTTGAATTATTTGAATTTGAATTGTGGTTGAATTTGATTTGAATTCCATAGAAAAAATAAAAAGAAAAGGCATTTAGAAATTCAGGAAAATGGAAAAAAGCGATTTTGGCCCAAGCAGCCCAGTCCAGCCCAGCTAGGCCGCGTGCGCGCGCCCGCGTTCCCTGATAGGTGGACCCCACCTGTTAGTGCCAGCCCGCGCTCGTCCGCTCTCGCTCCATATCTCCCTCTGTCCGGTGGGGCCGGTCTGTCCGCGCCAGTTGCCTTCGTTTGTGCGCCCGTGCCTCTGCGCTGTGGGCCTGCCCTGTCAGTCCTGTCTTCTCTGCAACCGTCGTGGACCAGCGCGCACGCACGCCGAGAAGCCCAGCCACATCGCCTGCCCACTCGCCCCAACTCCTTTTGAGCCCCGCCCGCACCCGCTCTCTCTCACCTACCTCATTTCGCCCATGCTCACCCTCTCTCGTGCTCTGCTGCCGACGCCAAAGTCAGCTAGAGATCCGCGCCTGCCATGCCAGCCGTCCAAGCCGCCCGGAGCCACGCCAGGCTGTCCCGAGCACCGTCACAAGGTGAGGAACTCGCTCCCGTGCTCGGTTTCTCTTAATTCTGCTCTGCCTTAGCTAATTCGGCCTCACCGGAGTTCAATCACGCCAGTTTGCCGTGCCCGCGCGATGATCGGTCGATTTAGCCTCGCTCTGTGCCCCTACTTTGGTCTGTAGCACTCCACCTCCCTTGTTGGAGCTAGCCCTAGCCTTAGCGCGCCCGATTTCTCTTCTCTATGGCCGGGATTGCTCGCTGGAGTTATCTCAACCTGCTCGGAGCAGTCCCTCCACCGTTCTCTCATCCCCGGTCACGTTCTCGTGGTCGGAGCCCCGCCAGTGTGTTCGCTGAGTCTTCCTCACCAGTTCCAGCTAGCCCCAACGACCTCAGACCCCCCGGAGGCCGCGTCTGCCCTGTCTCCGGTGACTTTGCTACCACAGATGGAGCAGCGCCGATCACCATGTTGTTCACCCCTGCGCGCTAGATCCTAACCGCCCATCTCTGATCTAGCGGTCCGGATCTACGGATACCGCTCCGCGTGAGCGCGCCCTGCCCTTGGGCCCCACCCGTTTGTTGACTGTGCCCCTTGCGCTGGGCCCGACTGGTCAGCCTGTCTTCCCTCCCCAGTCGTTGGCAACCCTGGCCCGCCTGTCAGCGCTCGTCGGCGCATCCGCGTGAGTAGTCACGCTCGGATTTGTTCTCGGTCATAGATCTGCGATCGAACGACCGAGAATACCCTGTACCTCTTCGCGTGGTCTTTTTGTTAAAGAGGCCCTCGACTTTTTAGAAATCAACCCGCCATCCCTGGTTTTCACGCGCATGCCCCTGTGTTTTTGCAGAAAAGCCCTTGACCTTTTAGTTTATCATAGAAATAGGCCTAGTTTTGTATTTTGAATTCCAAAACTTGTTTATTTCATATATTTTTCATATGAACTCCAAATTGGGCAGTTCAAATTGAAAAATGTTCATAAAATTATTCTCTATCTGTTAAAATTACTATCTTTCACTATTTGCATGTCTTAATTTTATGCCTAGGTTATAGGTGCATTTAAAGTAATGGTGTATTATTTAAAAGGAAATAAAAAGGGAAAACACTTATGACAATTAAGTGACTAACTTTGTGAAGTTATTATCATGTAATGTATGAACCCATCCCTGGTACAATTTTAATAATTCATTAAGACAACTATAGTATGTTATGTAATCCACTAAGATAAGCAGTACTTAGAGAACCACAAACCCCTAAGTGTATTTGTTTACCTAGAATCTAGATTTGACTCTTTTGTTTGTACTTTTCTGTTGAACTTGTGTTCACTTGATTGCATATGTTTGGTGTATTGTTCCTTTTATCATTTCCCAATTGTGTTAAATGCATGATTGCTTTGCGTACACAACGAGCAGTCCGTGGTTCCTGAGTGTGTTGCCGGAGACTTCCCTGAGCAGCAACCTATTGAAGGCAAGTGTCCTCTGACCCATTATGTCCTACTTAATTTATAATTCAGTGTCCCACATTACTTAATTGAAATCTAAGGATTGACTAGTCTGTATTTACCTTGTCCTTGATTACCTTTTGGGTTATTATGGTTAGCTTCATGCTATTGCTTTACTTTAATCAACGAACATGATGAGAATATTTATGATACGATGATGTTATCTTGATTATGATGATGAATTTGTGATACTTTAGGGGACTCAGGCGGTTTCCTAAGTACCTCTTCGTAAGGACCTCTTCATTGAGAGGGCATCCAGGATAACAGCAACCATGAGGGTGGAATGGGACGCCCTTACCTGATTAATTAGAGGAACTTGAGGTGTAGTCAGCTTCACCATAGGGCCGTCAATGGGGTCCGGGCACAATATTTGCTCTACCGAGGCTGGTTGTCGAGGTTCTTTCGATTTGGTTTTGTTAGTCACCCATCCTGTGGGGAGAAGTACTATGTTTATCAAACTGGAGAAACCTAATGGGCGGCTATGACCTTTGGGGAATCTTTGTAAAGGCTACGTAGTGAATTTCTGGCCATTCACCTCGGTAGTGAAGATCGGGTCTGTACAACCCAGGCTGGAAAGGGAATCATGACTCGTGGGTAAAGTGTGCAACCTCTGTAGAGTGTTAGAAACTGGTATATTAGTCGTGCTCACAATTAAGAGCAGCCTTGGATCCTATTTTATTAGAATAACTTTGGATACTTTATGATGATGATTAATGGTGATGATTATTGTCGGCGTTTCGCCCCCGGGGGGTCCATGGACCGACGAGTGAATTGTCGCTGTGTGTCCCTGCCCAGATGGGTTGGCTCGGGATGGAACACAAGATGTGGGACAAGCCTTGTATTATCCTGCACCAGGGGTGCCCCTCGCAGTAGGGGTTACAAGCGCGTCGCGTGAGAGGGAGAGAGAGAGAGGGACACAGAGTTCGTCCGCCGCTTCCCTCGCACGAACCCCTCTCAGGGTGGCCCTGGACCTCCCTTTTATAGAGGCAAGGAGAGAGTCTAGGCGTACAACAGGGGGCGCAGCTATGCGCTATCGTGTCCGGCAGTGGAGTGCCTACGCCCTGTGTACATGCTTACGTGGCCGTTGGGGGAGAGCTTGGGCCTTGTACATGTGATGGCGTGGCCGTCGGAGGAGCGCCTGAGTCCTATAGGAGCACAGCTGGCAGCACGGCGAGGATCCTACTGACGTCTCCTTACTGTCGTAAGGGGCTGAGAGCCACCGGCGTCATGGCGCACGAGGGGCACCATCATTACCCGTCGCCGGGGTAAGCCAGATGGGACGCCGATCTTGTTCCTTGTAGCCTGAGCAGGCTAGGAATAGGGAAATGATGCATCCCCTATTAGCGCGGTCAGTCCGAGCCCAGGGTCGGCCGAGGCTGTGACGGAACCTCCCAAGTAATTAGGCCCACCTACAGTTGTCCTTGTCCAACGGACCTCAGACAACCCTGTAGGTGCCCCTGAACTACTTGACAAGCTCGGTATCTTTCCTTACCTTTCTAGGAACGTCTCACTCGTCTTGCAGACATTACAGAACATCGGAGATATAGATATGCGAAAGCGATTACATAAACTTACATTTATTAAAAAGTAAGATCAAGTTGTTTATTACAGACCAGAACTATATATAACGAGTGCCAAATGATATTATTACACATACCGAGGGAGGCAAAAACTCCTCCCGACAGTTATCACATAAAAAGTCTTAATGGAGGATCCCTTCCTCCCGCACTTCACTCCTGCTTATCTTCATTAGGAACCACCTTGGTACAGAAGCAACAAAGGGTTGTCGCTTCCTCACCTAAAAACAACGGAGGGATAAACCCTGAGTATGGAATTACTCAGCAAGTCTTACCCGACTAAGGAAAAGACTCTCAAGGGTATGCTGGATGAATAGGAATCAAGGAGAGGCTTTAGCAAGAATCAACTTAGATACTTTTGCAGAAATAGCTTACTAAAGTGAATCCTTACTTTCAATGTTTAACGCCAGATTAAATATTAATAGACTCTGTTTGCATCTGGTCTAATTTCACCATCTCATCAATACAACATCATTTTTATTCATGAGGTTCACATCCTGACTTAGGTTGTAGGGAAGTGACCAAGTCTTCATAACCGCGAAGGTACGGCGATCCGAATCGATTATACTCAGCTGAGGATCTCCAATCACACGACATATGTAGCACTTAACCCTTGCATATGTCAACCCGCCACCGGGGTTCTTAAGACCAGATCAGGTTCACGCAAACCGAGAGCACAGATACACCACCGTCCAGCCTCTTGCCACGGTGGGTACACGCTACTCCCGCCACCGCTCCACGCCCATTTCGTGTTATCTTATTCTGGCCTTAGTCTGCCCGAGGCAAGGCTTACCCATGACGAGGCATGTGACCAGTTAAAGGGTCCTCGATCAGCACGCCTACATACGCATTTAATCCTTAATCAACCTGGGTAGAACATCACCTGTTCCTAACCCAAGTTTCAATTTACGTATTCCCATCCTTAGGATTGTTTCTATTCCTTAGGATGAAAGAGCATCACAGGGAACCTTTGCAGTAAGATTCCACTATTGCTCCAAATGAAAATATTCTTGCAGGTAGAAGCCATCCTTTCTCGAGCTAGGCTAAGGATAACCTCTATCCACAAGATCTGAGCAAGGCTAAGCATTTTTTTGTAAATCATATTTTGATACTTCACAGAAGTATCTATAAAGGTATGGATATCAAGGAAAGCAATGCATCAAAAGGTTCCAAGCAATTCCTATGAACTTAATGCACATTTCACTTGACTTAACGTGTGCGAAAAGTATTTAAAATACAAGGGAAGGGGTTGCATGAACTGGGGCTTGCCTTCGTTAACAGGTGAGTCTAGCTCAGATCCACAAATATCGAAGTAACAGCAGTTGCCTGCATGAGAATCCGAGGGTGGTGGTGTCCTTTCTTCGGTGAGTTCCACTTCTTCTTCACGTTCTAACATAACCATATGTATATATAAGGATGAATGCCATGTAATGCTCATGAGAGTGCGAAGATAATAAAAATTTATTATCTAAGTCTTGAATACAACTTTCCTTCACGGAACTCCGAGAACTTAGGGTTTCCGGAGTCGGTAAAGGAGTTCATAGGGCAGGGGGTGGTTTTGGGTTCTCATTATCAAACATGGTCCAAATCAATTCAAACTCTACCCAAGGCTTCTAAATATTGTTCTAAGTTCCCATAAAAAGTTTGGGCATTTTTGGACTTATCAATTATTTTCTAAAAATCCATAACTAACACTTTTAACTACTTTAAATGCCTTAAAATTTCTTATTTAACCTAAAAATCTCAAAACTATTTTTATTAAATTCTAGGGAAAATAACAAGCCTAGGAAAATTGGTTTCCCAATTTTATCATTTTTCTACTGTTTTCTATAATTGTTTTAACTCTGGGTAAAAAGAAAAAGAAAAACTTATGAATAGTATTGGGCCGAATCCAGTCCAGGTCGGCCCACTACCAGCAGAAGCACGTCCCCGCGCACGCGCCCGCGGCAACCTTGCACAGAGGTCCTCGGTTTATTAACTAAATCGAAGTAGGTTTGTTTACTGTTCCTCTGTGCCACTGACCAATTGCAGAAAGGCCCTCCAACTTCTATCTCTTCCCTACGAATGCCCCTGACCACGGCGCGTTGTTCGTTCATCACGGACGAGGTCTGTACCGGCAATGGCCGGTGATGACTGCTCAAGCTAACTATCTATGAGGCTTCACTGACCTACGACGGCCTCGGAACACACACTAATTTGACCCGAACACCCCGAGAACGACCGGTCCACGTGCACGGCGGAAACCGAGCACGGGAGTACATGTTCCCGCCAGACCATGGTTGATCAAAGCAAACGGGCGCCACCATGAGCTTCGCAAGCATACAGGGGCATGGAAACGACACTTGAATTGACTAGGAACTCACCAGAGTGACCCAGCCACGGGTGGGGTGTTCTTTGCGATGCAGCGGACCAGTTTGGGGAAAATCGGCGTCGCGGCAGCTCGGGTTGAAATTGGGGTTGGGGATTGAGGTTACAGGGCCGTAAGAAGTTGTGTTTTCATTGCGTGCAATCAATTTGGGCAAAGATGGAGAGGGAAGCGCGAATTTGACTTCGACTGAGCTTCACTGGTGGAGATGAAAGCACCTCACCGTGGCTCCCTGCTCAATTTATAGGCACGGCGGCCCAACAGATGTGCCCTGGCTAAGGATAGTAGCGCAAGCGCATGCCTACCATGTCAGAAAGAGGTACAGTGAGGGAGATGGAGGCATGGGCGACACCGCGGCAAAATTCAATGGTCACGGTGGCCGCCGGTGAAGACTCCAGCTGGGCTAGGGCGGTGCGCCACGTATGGGTTGTTCCGCCCCGACGTTATCCATTCCCGACTGCGCACGAACCCGGGCGGCGGCGGCGCGAATTTTGGCGCAAAGAGGTCGCTGGCGGTGAGCAAGCCGCACTGGCGTTCTGATCCTATCAGGCTACTGTACTATGGGATCACCATTCAGTCCATCTGACAGCCCAAGTTGGAGCTTGATTTCCTCCGATTTTTATGTGGCACCAGAACCAACCTTCTGCATTAAAGTTGTAGTGCCACCTACCAGCTACAAGTTTGTTATGGAAATCATTCACAAATTTGCACTGGATCTCAGTTGAATTGGCTCTCAAACTTAGAGCAAAGTTACTATCAACTTGAAATTCAGACTGTACTAGTCTGACAGTCCAAGTTTGAACATGATTATCTCCAAATTTCTTATAAGAACATGGCTTGCTCTCTTCAGCAAAATTGTTCTCCTTTGATTGCTCTACAACTTTGGTGTGGTTATCTAGGGCAAAAATCCTATAATTTGAAAGTTGCAAGGCCCCAAAGTTGAGCCCTCCACACTGAATTTCAGACTTAGAATAGAACCTAATTGAGGTCCATTTTGCATTTAAGTCCAAAACTCAATATTTGGCTTTCAAGTCCACACATTTGTGAACCAAAGGACTTAAGAAACTTATTTGACTTGGTTTTTGCACTTTAGCCCAAATGTGCATCAATTGTGCACATATGTCCCTAGGGTTTGGTTTTAGGGTTTTCCAGGGTTCTAATTGAGATTTTTGGTATCCCAGGGGCATAAATGTTATTCAACTTTGTTTTTGGGGATATTTTATGACTCTTTTCCCTAAAATCTTTAGGTTTTCTCAACTTGGGTTAAGTTTTGCCCCTTTGAGCCTGATTTAGGGTTAGGTCCCCTATCCAGGGTCCTATTTGCAAAACACCAGAAACAATACACTTGATTGAAATTTTTACCTAGTGAATGCACTCTAGGTGTATCAAACATATGCAATGTCAATGCTTATGATGCCATGCTCAAGTTTTAGTTACAGTAACATTAGGGGTGTTACATCCTTCCCCCCATAAAAGAATCTCGTCCCGAGATTTAAAGTCCTAGGGTGAGTAATGGAAAAGGAAATGTGTCACATTTTTATTTCCTCATTTCTGGTACAAGGCAGGGGTGGTGTGGGGGTTCACTCCTTTATTGCAATAACTATATACACTTTACAAATTACATGAGGCTAGAAAGCCTGGGAAATTCTTATTCAAAAAGTCTTGAGTTTCCCATGTAGCCTCTTCCTCAGAATGTTGGTTCCATTATATCTTGTAGAACTTGAGAGTATTTCTCTGGGTAACCCTGTCCTTTTGATCCAGAACTCGAATAGGATGTTCCGAGTATGTTAAATCTGGTTCCAGGACAACATCTGTCACTTCACTGGTTCGATCGGGAACCCGAAGACACTTCTTCAATTGCGACACATGGAACACATTATAGATAGCAGACAGAATTTCGGGTAACTGGAGTCGGTATGCCACTGGTCCACATTGCTCAAGTATAGGAAATGGACCAATGTACCTGGGTGCAAGTTTCCCTTTAACCCCGAAACGCGATTCACCCTTCATTGGTGAAACATTCAAGTAGACATAATCGCCCACCAGAAAACATAAGGGTTGTCGTCGTCGGTCTGTGTAACTCTTTTGTCGAGTCTGAGCTTTCTTCATATTATGAATAATTTTCTGAACCTTTTCTTCGGCCTCCTTCACCATATCAGGCCTAAAGAAGTACCTTTCTCCAGGTTCAGACCAATTTAGCGGAGTACGATACCGTCGTCCATATAAAGCTTCAAAGGGTGCCATCTTGATACTTTCTTGATAGCTATTATTATATGATAACTCCGCCAAAGGCAAACATTTATTCCATTTTGGTGAGAAGTCCAGAACACATGCTCGCAACATATCTTCGAGTATCTGATTAACTCTCTCAGTCTGTCCGCTGGTTTGAGGATGATAGGCCAAACTGTGGAACAGCTTGGTACCCAGGGATTTATGGAGTTCTTCCCAGAATTTGGATTCAAATTGTGGTCCACGATCCGACACTATAGTGTTTGGAACACCGTGCAAACTGAGACTACGAGCAATGTACAACTCCACATAGGTAAGTACCGGGTAATATGTCTTGACCGGCAAAAGTGAGCAATTTTCGTGAGCCGATCAACGATCACCCAGATAGAGTCATACCCTTTTGCAGTCCTGGGTAATCTCATAATAAAGTTCATACTAATGTCTTCCCATTTCCATGTTGGTATTGGTAGGGACTGTAATGGACCAGCAATCTTCATGTATATAGCCTTGATACGTCTACAAGTGTCACATCTAGCCACGTAGCGTGCAATTGAAATTTTCATTTTCGTCCACCAATAAAGACGATGTCAGCCAGAAGAACACATAGGGTTCCATGTGTGCAATTTGCTTCTTCTGATGACACTGTACTATCTGAGCCTGTTGGGCGGGCGGCAATTATGCAATTTACCCAAACAGAATCGGATGCACCATCTTGGGTAAAACACATAGAAAGAGGTTTATCAACAAGTGGTTACAGTAAGTTCATAGCACACGAGATGGGTGTGAATGTCGAATAACATCACGATTAACTCGCGGCTAAGCAGAAAATCCAAGTCCCTAAAAGGTGATATAGATTCGAGAAAATCACCAGCAGAGGGATCAGTAGATACGGACTTGGCAACCAGTCCATTTTATCCAGCACTAGTCATGGATCGGCATGATCACACATGCAGGAAAAGCATGCGTGAGACGGTCGAGGCGCGACTAGAGCGATAATTAAGTGGTTACTGGTCGACTTAGTTTGATTTTGGTAAACACTTTCTCTAGGGTGGGTTGATCCAAAGTGAGTTTAGACAACTCGATAAAACGATCTCTAAACTCAGCCTTTGTCCCACGTGCAGTTACAAGTTAGTCAAAACCAACTTGTTGAACTACTTTTGACAATGAGCAAATCCTCTCAGTACCATTGGTAAGCCAAGGGTTGAGAGTTCATATTTGCTAACAAGAAATCTTGCACTTGGTTAAAAATCTATTTGGTCATGTTGTTCATCCATTTTTCTCATGCGAGATGAATTATCCACTTGGTTCGGGAATACACGGATTAAATAAGAGAGCGAATGAACAAACTCCTGCATTTCAGTAGCAGGGAAAACAGATCTCTATTTTGGGAGCTAATCAGTTGTTGTCCAACACTAAAAAGATCCAAGGCTTCACCTTTACACAAAGGATGCAAAGGGAACTTGTGTGAGTAGTCACTACCAAGATCAAAAGAAATAAGACCACATATGAAAGTGGTATGCCCTTTTGATCAAATGGAAATGACAGATGTTGCTTGCTTTCTTCACAAACAACAAGAAATTGTTTTAAGGAAGGAGTCCACAGAAGATCACACATCAGTGTAGTTTCACAATGGATCATGACCAGAGACCTTGGTACCGGCATGCGCCAAGCAGCAAAATCCTGTGTGCACATTTATAGGAGGCTCTCAGTTTCGCTGCAGTACCATAAGTTCTTAACCATGACACCATTACAAAACTGGCACCAATACTGAATCTCACGTGGTAAGAATAATTTGTGTAGAGATAACATATCAATATAGTCTTATAATGGATTATGACTACTGACTGTGATACTAGCGTATACCGAGCAGCACAACCTTGTGTGTATACCCACAAGAGGCCCTCGGTTTTGGCGCAGCATCATCAATTTTAGTCATAACGCCAATACCAGACATAACCAATACGGAATCTCACACAACACAAATAGACTGGTCAAGGATGACAAGGTACAAAAGAGACTCCACCTGTAAAGATGGTTACAAGTAGAGCGCCAAATAAATCATGGCCCGAGGAAGTGAACAAGGTATGGCTATAACCTAAGCTTGATGAAAGAAGTACGATGGGAGACTGTTAATTCAGCACCAAGCATATTTCTATGCCCATTGCAGAGATCACAAGGTCAAGACTTAAGTTGGTATGCCTTCGATAGATATGAAGGAACCAAAGGCATCAAATTCAAGAAAATGGTCGGACATGTATTTTCTAAGTTGGGTTAATAAAGCAACATGGTGATTCGCAAGGAGAGGCCAAATACAACGGAGACCTCAACCTGCATCAGGTGAACAGGAGAATGGTGCTAAAAGGAGACATGACTTGAGTTCCTTGTTTGAAGTCCAGGTACACTTTAGGTTCGACAAGGAAATTATCTAGGCATTTATTTGTATGTGTTTGGTCATAGAGTGATAAAAATTTAACTCTGGGTCGGATCATGGTTCACTAAATACGAATATAGCTAATCTTGGTTTAGGCAATCAAGTCACCAACTCTCTATTGGTCATAACTCAACCTGATGGTTCTCAGATCAGGGTTGAGAATTGCTTTTTGCTGGACTAACCAGTTTATGCCCAAGATGACATCTATGTCTTGGCTTTTCAGAACAACCATATTAGTAGGAAAGTCCTGTCCGGCCAACGTTAAGGCACTTGGTAAACCACTTCTTTTCACTTTTGGTAGCTTTACTGTCGGGCGTAGAAGACCATTCGTCAACCAACTTCATAGAGGGAGGGGGCCTGAAAAGGTCCAGTGCACCATCAAGTGCTTCTCCCGCTACTCTAGAAGGTCCGGCTTCTGTCCCGACAAGATCCGCAAGGACGTTTGGGTGCAGTTGTGAATACAACACATGAATTTCTTCATGAAGTGTATAGACCTGCAGGTTATCCATGGCTGAGCTAAGCTCCTCCACATGGGCTCGAGCTTTGGCTTCCTTAGCCCAGGCAAATGGACGAGAGTTAACCGCCCAATCGAGCGCTAGATCTCGATTCGCGAGTTGGTCTTGCAAGTAGTGGATGGCTGCATCTGCGACCCATAGATCCTTCCTGTGACGGAGTTCTGATTGAAGCAGTTCAACTTGTGCTTCCAAATCCCCGATAGGATTGTTGCTACCACTGCTACGTTCTTTATGTCTTGGGGTAAGTTAATGGCGGGGTATGCCAATGGGTCTAGTAGATTTGCGCGCAGTCTTTCTGACGCGCGACAACATTTTTCTAAGGGGGAAAACTTATTAGTATAGTTCTTAGCATGATGCATGTGTAAGTACAGAATCAACCTTAGTTGATTCAACCTTCTATACATTGCACTCTTCCTATCTGGTCTTTAAGATAAACTCTTCAGAATACTTAGGTAAGAAAGGAAGAGAGTTTCTAGGTAAGACTTTTTAGAAAATCCTTTTGAAGATGCCTCATAATATCTGCAAAGAAGGGCTACGCTCCGATACCAGCTGTGACGGAACCTCCCAAGTAATTAGGCCCACCTACAGTTGTCCTTGTCCAACGGACCTCAGACAACCCTGTAGGTGCCCCTGAACTACTTGACAAGCTCGGTATCTTTCCTTACCTTTCCAGGAACGTCTCATCCGTCTTGCATACATTACAAAACATCGGAGATATAGATATGCGGAAGCGATTACATAAACTTACATTTATTAAAAAGTAAGATCAAGTTGTTTATTACAGACCAGAACAATATATAACGAGTGTCGAATGATATTATTACACATACCGAGGGAGGCAAAAACTCCTCCCGACAGTTATCACATAAAAAGTCTTAATGGAGGATCCCTTCCTCCCGCACTTCACTCCTGCTTATCTTCATTAGGAACCACCTTGGTACAGAAGCAACAAAGGGTTGTCGCTTCCTCACCTAAAAACAACGGAGGGATAAACCCTGAGTATGGAATTACTCAGCAAGTCTTACCCGACTAAGGAAAAGACTCTCAAGGGTATGCTGGATGAATAGGAATCAAGGAGAGGCTTTAGCAAGAATCAACTTAGATACTTTTGCAGAAATAGCTTACTAAAGTGAATCCTTACTTTCAATGTTTAACGCCAGATTAAATATTAATAGACTCTGTTTGCATCTGGTCTAATTTCACCATCTCATCAATACAACATCATTTTTATTCATGAGGTTCACATCCTGACTTAGGTTGTAGGGAAGTGACCAAGTCTTCATAACCGCGAAGGTACGGCGATCCGAATCGATTATACTCAGCTGAGGATCTCCAATCACACGACATATGTAGCACTTAACCCTTGCATATGTCAACTCGCCACCGGGGTTCTTAAGACCAGATTAGGTTCACGCAAACCGAGAGCACAGATACACCACCGTCCAGCCTCTTGCCATGGTGGGTACACACTACTCCCGCCACCGCTCCACGCCCATTTCGTGTTATCTTATTCTAGCCTTAGTCTGCCCGAGGCAAGGCTTACCCATGACGAGGCATGTGACCAGTTAAAGGGTCCTCGATCAGCACGCCTACATACGCATTTAATCCTTAATCAACGTGGGTAGAACATCACCTGTTCCTAACCTAAGTTTCAATTTACGTATTCCCATCCTTAGGATTGTTTCTGTTCCTTAGGATGAAAGAGCATCACAGGGAACCTTTGCAGTAAGATCCCACTATTGCTCCAAATGAAAATATTCTTGCAGGTAGAAGCCATCCTTTCTCGAGCTAGGCTAAGGATAACCTCTATCCACAAGATCTGAGCAAGGCTAAGCATTTTTTTGTAAATCATATTTTGATACTTCACAGAAGTATCTATAAAGGTATGGATATCAAGGAAAGCAATGCATCAAAAGGTTCCAAGCAATTCCTATGAACTTAATGCACATTTCACTTGACTTAACGTGTGCGAAAAGTATTTAAAATACAAGGGAAGGGGTTGCATGCACCGGGGCTTGCCTTCGTTAACAGGTGAGTCTGGCTCGGATCCACAAATATCGAAGTAACAGCAATTGCCTGCATGAGAATCCGAGGGTGGTGGTGTCCTTTCTTCGGTGAGTTCCACTTCTTCTTCACGTTCTAACATAACCATATGTATATATAAGGATGAATGCCATGTAATGCTCATGAGAGTGCAAAGATAATAAAAATTTATTATCTAAGTCTTGAATACAACTTTCCTTCACGGAACTCCGAGAACTTAGGGTTTCCGGAGTCGGTAAAAGAGTTCATAGGGCAGGGGGGTGGTTTTGGGTTCTAATTATCAAACATGGTCCAAATCAATTCAATCTCTACCCAAGGCTTCTAAATATTGTTCTAAGTTCCCATAAAAAGTTTGGGCATTTTTGGACTTATCAATTATTTTCTAAAAATCCATAACTAACACTTTTAACTACTTTAAATGCCTTAAAATTTCTTATTTAACCTAAAAATCTCAAAACTATTTTTATTAAATTCTAGGGAAAATAACAAGCCTAGGAAAATTGGTTTCCCAATTTTATCATTTTTCTACTGTTTTCTATAATTGTTTTAACTCTGGGTAAAAAGAAAAAGAAAAACTTATGAATAGTATTGGGCCGAATCCAGTCCAGGTCGGCCCACTACCAGCAGAAGCACGTCCCCGCGCACGCGCCCGCGGCAACCTTGCACAGAGGTCCTCGGTTTATTAACTAAATCGAAGTAGGTTTGTTTACTCTTCCTCTGTGCCACTAACCAATTGCAGAAAGGCCCTCCAACTTCTATCTCTTCCCCGCGAATGCCCCTGACCACGGTGCGTTGTTCGTTCATCACGGACGAGGTCTGTACCGGCCATGGCCGACGATGATTGCTCAAGCTAACTATCTATGAGGCTTCACTGACCTACGACGGCCTCGAAACACACACTAATTTGACCCGAACACCCCGAGAACGACCGGTCCACGTGCACGGCGGAAACCGAGCACGGGAGTACATGTTCCCGCCAGACCATGGTTGATCAAAGCAAACGGGCGCCACCATGAGCTTTGCAAGCATACAGGGGCATGGAAACGACACTTGAATTGACTAGGAACTCACCAGAGTGACCCAGCCATGGGTGGGCTGTTCTTTGCGATGCGGCGGACCAGTTTGGGGAAAATCGGCGTCGCGGCAGCTCGGGTTGAAATTGGGGTTGGGGATTGAGGTTACAGGGCCGTAAGAAGTTGTGTTTTCATTGCGTGCAATCAATTTGGGCAAAGATGGAGAGGGCAGCGCGAATTTGACTTCGACTGAGCTTCACTGGTGGAGATGAAAGCACCTCACTGTGGCTCCCTGCTCAAATTATAGGCACGGCGGCCCAATAGATGAGCCCTGGCTAAGGATAGTAGCGCAAGCGCATGCCTACCACGTCGGAAAGAGGTACAGTGAGGGAGATGGAGGCATGGGCGACACCGCGGCAAAATTCAATGGTCACGGTGGCCGCCGGTGAAGACTCCGGCTGGGCTAGGGCGGTGGCGCCACGTATGGGTTGTTCCGCCCCGACGTTATCCATTCCCGACTGCGCACGAACCCGGGCGGCGGTGGCGCGAATTTTGGCGCAAAGAGGTCGCCGGCGGTGAGCAAGCCGCACTGGCGTTCTGATCCTATCAGGCTACTGTACCATGGGATCGCCATTCAGTCCATCTGACAGCCCAAGTTGGAGCTTGATTTCCTCCGATTTTTATGTGGCACCAGAACCAACCTTCTGCATTAAAGTTGTAGTGCCACCTACCAGCTACAAGTTTGTTATGGAAATCATTCACAAATTTGCACTGGATCTCAGTTGAATTGGCTCTCAAACTTAGAGCAAAGTTACTATCAACTTGAAATTCAGATTGTACTAGTCTGATAGTCCAAGTTTGAACATGATTATCTCCAAATTTCTTATAAGAACATGGCTTGCTCTCTTCAGCAAAATTGTTCTCCTTTGATTGCTCTACAACTTTGGTGTGGTTATCTAGGGCAAAAATCCTATAATTTGAAAGTTGCAAGGCCCCAAAGTTGAGCCCTCCACACTGAATTTCAGACTTAGAATAGAACCTAATTGAGGTCCATTTTGCATTTAAGTCCAAAACTCAATATTTGGCTTTCAAGTCCACACATTTGTGAACCAAAGGACTTAAGAAACTTATTTGACTTGGTTTTTGCACTTTAGCCCAAATGTGCATCAATTTTGCACATAAGTCCCTAGGGTTTGGTTTTAGGGTTTTCCAGGGTTCTAATTGAGATTTTTGGTATCCCAGGGGCATAAATGTTATTCAACTTTGTTTTTGGGGATATTTTATGACTCTTTTCCCTAAAATCTTTAGGTTTTCTCAACTTGGGTTAAGTTTTGCCCCTTTGAGCCTGATTTAGGGTTAGGTCCCCTATCCAGGGTCCTATTTGCAAAACACCAGAAACAATACACTTGATTGAAATTTTACCTAGTGAATGCACTCTAGGTGTATCAAACATATGCAATGTCAATGCTTATGATGCCATGCTCAAGTTTTAGTTACAGTAACATCAGGGGTGTTACAGAGGCGGAGACTTCTCTTGAGGCCAATGCCTGGGTAGGGCGAGGACGCGATTCCTTTCGAGAGCGGGGTCGAGGCCGAGTCCGAGGATTGGGCGAGGCGGAGACCTCCTCCCGAGGCCGACGCCTGAGGTTGGGCGAGGCGGAGACCTCCTCTCGAGGCTGGAGCATGAGGTCAGGCGAGGCAGAGCTTCCTGTTGCGCCCGAGGCTGAACTTGGTGGTTGATCGTGACTTGTTGTCAGTCGTTGCCGGGGTGGCTAACACGGCAGTCGGAGCGGAGTGAGCGGCGCTGTTTTCCTATCATATCAGACAGTAAAGGAGAGGGGCGAAGTGACTGCGGTCACTTCGGCCTGGCCGACTAAGGCGCGTGTGTCAGGATACGACGTCAGGCATCCTCTGCATTTAATGCGTCTGCGAAGCGGTCGGTTGGTGTGGCGGTATGGCCAAGGTTGCTTCACAACGAAGCCTTCCCGAGCCGGGCCTCGGGAGATCCGAGGGGGCGCCCGCTGCCTGAGGAGGGCCTCGGGCGAGGCGTGAACTCGTCTGGGACCACTGTTCCAACCCGAGGCTGGGCTCGGGTGAGATCGCGTCCTTCGGGTAGACAAAGTCTTGGCTTGAACCGCACCCGTCAGTTGGTCTGAGGGTGTTTACTAGCCATGATTAGGAGCGTTGGGGGTACCCCTAATTATGGTACCCGACAATTATAGCTATGGTTTCTGGTATTTCCTCTTGGAGGGAGTACCTTTGGGTAATAAATGAGTTTATTTCTAAAACTTGGCTTACTACTAGTAATAAATACCCGACCAAATAAAAGCAACTGCTTTAACCTTAACTCCACATATAGCTAGTCCACTTTAGCCAAACGGGACATTTGCTGAGTACGTTGATGTGTACTCACCCTTGCTTTAAAAACCACCCAACCCCAAGTTGTCCCCACTGCAATCAGTGCTCAGGAGGAGATGAAGGCAACATGAAATACTTTGAGGAGTTTCAGGACTACGATGAGTTCTAGTTGTGTTATTGACAAACCCCGGTCAGCCGCCTGTGAAGGCCTTATCCTCTACGTTTCCTATTCCGCACTTTGATTATGATTATGACTATGTTAAGTTAATGAATCTGTGGATGTCTTGGACATCTTGATGTAATTAAGTTAATGTGTGATGATGTCCAACTATGTAATCACTATGTACGTGAGTTTCTGATCCTGGCACATACATGGTTCGTATTCGGTTTGCCTTCCAAAACCGAGTGTGACATTCACCGCATGCCATGTCGTGGGAATCATCTCTCACTACCATGGTCCGTTCGTTGCCATCGCCTTCTCTCTCTCGGTCACGTGCTCGTGCTGCTTCCTAGCCATGGATGTAGGCGACGATAGAGACTCCGCAAGCTCTAAGCCACCACAGAGGGTGTCTTGTTCTGGTCCTTGCTCTGAAGGCGCTGGCATGCTTCAGGCTCCTACTCCGACTGATTGGAGACTGAAGGGATCCATCCGGGCTGATTTGAAGAGTGGCAACACAAATTGAGCAAGGCAGCGTTCGTCACTGATGGATCCTTCAATCATGCACAAGGATCCTTGACAACAGAGCTCCAATCCCTCAATTGTCTCTACTTCCAGGCAAAGAAATGATGTATAGAATGACTCCTCTAGTGCATAATCTACCAAGTCTATGAAGGTTTAGGTTGTTTGCGAATAGATCCTAATTTACTTGTTTAAGATTCCTGCTTGCATACTTAGGGTGAAAATGACTGTCGTCGAAGTTCCTAATCTGGTTTTTCTTTGTGAGCTCCTGACGAGCCATATCCATAGAATGTTCCAAAAAGTTACCCTCCAAACTAGACAAAACAAATGAGATATGTGGCTTAACAAAAATCAACATGGAAGGTCCAAAATTGTAGGCGTGAAGTCATTGTCAATGTACGTGGATTTCAAGTATATTAAGGGCCTCTTTGATTTGATGCCTAAATTGCCACACTTTGCCTAACTTTTTCTGTTTAAGTTTAGTTCTTCAATTCAAGTGACTAACCTTAGGCAAAACATTGCATAGTTAGGCATGAGCAAAACAGACCCTAAGTGTCACATAAATATGCTTCTCTATTTTTTCTAGAAATGTGCTTCTCCATTTTAAATTTAATCAAGTGATCTTGCATAGGTACATACTAACTA
Organism: Zea luxurians; assembly: GCA_029449295.1. Taxonomy (NCBI): domain Eukaryota; kingdom Viridiplantae; phylum Streptophyta; class Magnoliopsida; order Poales; family Poaceae; genus Zea; species Zea luxurians. The sequence goes on along the minus strand of JAOPSE010002622.1, from coordinate 5,463 downwards.
CTAAGTAATATCTAGCTCCTATGTTCGAGCTCCACCTTGTGTGCAAAAGATGATCCTATATAAGACCATATCGAGTCACATTGTCCAGTCACATTTTATTTATTCATTTCGATAACATCGATCTTAATTCATGTCTTGATTGCACTTATATAAGGTTGATAGTGAGTTGATCATTGTAGGAATATATCTCTCGCTCTATTAATGGGTATCAGTTCTGATTGAGCATACCAAGCTTTAGCAGTTAGTTCCTTTCAACACTTCCATTTGTGAATGATTTTGTAAAGTGTTTTGCAAATATGTTGCTTGAAGCATTAGTTCTTTTTGTGAGTGACTTTGTAAAGTGTTTGCAAACATGTGCAAAACACAATAAGATGTGTGACAAAGTCTATGATCTAGTTTGTGGTGCTTTTGTGTTCATGTGATATGTGGATATATCAATGTGTACTAATTAACTGTGTATGTTTATGTGATTATGTGTATAAAAATTGTGATTTGTGGTGCTTTTGTGTTTATATATATTCAGCGGATCTGTCATTATTGAATGCTCATCAACTGTATATTATTATTAATAACAATTGTCAATAGGCAACTTTTTGTTGGTTGCTATATGTACCATATAGTAACTCACTGTTGGTTGGTAAATATATAATATAGCAACCTATCATTGGTCGCTAAATGTACAACAACAACAACCAACAGTTGGTCGCTAAAAAGATGTTGGTCGCTAATGCTTTTAGTGACAACACTTACAATGACCATTTTTATAAGTCACTAAAGGTCTTGAGCGACGAACCATAGGTCACTGAAGGTGCTTTTAGCAACCATCCGTAAGTCGCTGTAAATGAGCCATCATGTAGTGTGTTTGTCCTCTCTCTCCTTTTCATGTTTAGTTCTCAATTCAGTTTATCCAATATATATTTAGTTGTTTAATGAATGGTGCATGTGTTTGAATGGATAGAGAGGAAGATATGTTTGGTAATTAATATTTTTTGTTTATTATTTGCTACAAAAGTTTGGTTTATGTTTGTCTTGCCAATTTTTGTTCATATTTTCTCAATTGTAGCCACATTTTAGATCTAGGTTTTCACCATGTGTTAGAGAGAAAGTAGTTAGATTTTGTCTCAATTTTCTCAAATGAGGTTGCTTAAGATGGTTAGATATTGTCTCTCCTCTCTCTCCTTTTTCATGTTTAGTTCTCAAATCAGTTTATCCATGATATATTTAGTTGTTTAATGAATGGTGCATGTGTTTGCATAGAGAGAGAGGAAGATAGTTTTGGTATAATTAAGATTTGTTGTTATTAGTTGTTAGGAAATGTTGGTTTATATTTCTCTTGCCAATTTGTGTTCTTGTGTGTTTATGTTACTTTTTTACAGGTGATGACGGAAAGGACATTCTAGAAGTATAACTTATCAAGGCTATATCCATTCTACATATCCAAGGTCCATTGGTTTATTGATGTCTCTATGAACCATGCGTGGAGAACAGAGAAAAAGCACATATACCGTCTGATTGGTTCCCTGTGTCAGTGGCTGCATGCTCGCCCGAGCCTGGCTAGTCAGATACGGGCGTTTTGGCGGTACGAGCGGATGCAGGCAATTGGTCTCCAAATGGCTTGTTTTGCATCGGCTCGTGCAGCCCGCGCCATTCACATGCAACCAACCAAACATGCGCTCAGGTAAAGTCAATGCACGCAGTGGTCCAGGACAAATCGATGCGACCAACCAATCATATGGATATTGTCCATGCATGGACTGCAAAAATGTTGTTGTATTTGATGACACAAAACAAATCATTTCTTTTTTTGAGGCAATTACTATATGGAGTAACCCATACATTTTTCAAATAACTGGGAAAATATTTACAGTTTACAAGAGAGGGAGGGGGAGAGGGGGGTTCTATATGTTTCTGTTTACAATTCTTGGAGCCAATTCTTGATACTATCCGCCATCCAAGGCCTTACTCTATAACAGACGAGATTCATTTCAGCTTCAAACATGGTTTTCCAGGCAACCGTTGTGGACAGGACAGCTTTCAAAAATCCAATTATTTCTACATCTCCAAATACACCAGGACATGATGATTATGACATCCAATTGCTAGGGTTTTGTCATTTGCTGCCTCATCATTTGCATTGCCAGTGATGTTTAGGGTATGCGGGGAGGTGTGATCCCCATAATCTGCCAACATCTATGTGTGTAATTACACCATAGGAACAAGTGAATAACAGTTTCATCCCTTTGTAAAATCTAGTTCTCATAGGTGTATGACTCGATATCCATATTACTTCTCCTAAGCAAGGATCTAGTTTTTAACCTATCTTTCTGTAGTAGCCAGAAAAAGACCTTTTGTTTCGGTTGGCACTTTGATTTCCACAGCCAATGATAAACCAGGTGGACTGGTTCGTAGTCAATTATGTGCTTGTAAGATCTCTGTGAGGAGTATTGCTGCGCTCCCCAAGTATATGTCCATGGTTCGAGTTGTTCAATATCTGATACCTTTGCATAGCCCCTTCGAGCAGTTGGAGTTGCTGAAACACTTCTACAACCATGGGGACAAGAAACATCTCCATGAGGTGTCCTAAAGTTTTTTCCTGAGACATAGTTATGTGCTTATTTACCGCAAACGACATCAACTCTAGGTACGTCTGTGCATGCACTTGACCATCCCACCAGTCAAACCACAGTTGGATGGAGCGCCCATCTTCAATGTCGACTTGTGTGATCTCTTTAAATATATCGAGTGTCTTTAGGATACCTTCCACCAGAAGGACCCAACCTTTTTTGAAGATGGTAGCAATCCGTTTCTGTAATGGTTATCCCAGACAATATTTACCCACGGGACGTCAAATTTTGTTGAGAATTTTGGGGAGGTTTTTCATGAGCAACACTTCATTTTGTTTTGACAGGTCAATAACACCTAGGCCTCCCTATTTCTTTGTCCCGCATAAAAGGGCCCATGCAGCTTGTGGTGGCTCTTTTCGTTTATGTCAGCCCCACGCCATAGACAATGATGTCTATACTTGTCAATTTTCTTAATTACTATTAGAGAGAGTTTGAGGGTGCACATGTAGTATGTAGGTAGAGACGAGAACATTGCATTCACCATCTGCAGTCTCTAGCTTGAGACAGGAAATGTGATATTGATGTCAGCCTCCTCTCTATTTTTTGAATCATGGGGAGGAAGGCTTTCACTTTGGGCTTTGTCGTCCACATGGGAAGTCCCAGGTAGGTGAAGGGCATGACTCCCATTTGGCATTGGAAGGTTTGGATAAGATTCCCATTTTCTCCTCTAGCACATTGATTGGATACATATTAGACTTGATATAATTGACTCTAAGCCCAGTTGAATCCGTGAAGGAGTTTATAATGGCTTTTAGAAAGAAAAGCTTCTTGGGACATGCTTCCATTACCATGATAGTGTCATCTGTATATTGTATAATTGGAAAATCTGACCCCCACTATGCACATGTGGCAAAACTGCCCAGATTATTCCAACTTACGTGCCTAAGTCCTGCCTTAGAGGCGACGACACATTTAAATCGAAATAACCTGTAAGTCCATTGGATCTAGTCCAATAAAACCACTCAACAAGGACCGAGTACCACTTGCTCACTCGAAGGTGAGACACAGAGAAATACAATAAAGCATCATACCACAGATTAAGGAGAAACTTAAAGTTATTACACCATCGGAGTTTAAAAAGAAGTAACCATTATTTTTGTTGCAGCGGAAAATAACTAATGAAGATACTGAGTCACAAGGCGAAGCCTGGCCAAGTCATTCCTTCTGGTCCTCTCCTGTTGAGGTAGCATCCCACTCGACCGTTCAACCCAGTGCAGGGTGGATGCCAAGTCAGACCATCAACCATTTCTTGCAAGAGACCTTGAAAATTATGCCACAAGCAAAGATGAGTATACTAATACTTAGCTAGACTTACCCGGTGTGAGGAGTCTACTCTACCTCTAAGATAATGAAGCTATTTGGCTGAGGGGTTTAGTTGCCAAAAGCACTAGCTGAGTCTAAGTCAAGTTTTAGCTTTTCAAGTTCTATAATATTCTTTAAACTAGGTTTGCTTCTTTCTAAGAATACATGGTAACAAGCATTTAGTGCAATCAACACTTTATATCATGAAACCTCATTTAACTTCTTACTCGATGCAGCAACATGGATCAAACAGTCTCATTAGATGTGAGAAGTAGACGATTCGAATCAAGTTTTAACCTTGTAAGGTAAACCTAAACACACGACATGTAGGGCACTCCGTCCCCACATACATCAACCATCCCCATTGATTCCTCGTTTGCGGCCAGGGCCCACTGCCTTGGGTACAATGCTCCACTCCCGTGACCCAGCTATGCAGTGACCGCACTTGTACCCACCATATCTGCAATGGGAGACCACATCTCAGGACTAGTATGGAGGAAAGGTCCATGCCCGACTTCACTCAGGTACTAGGCTTACCGATTACCATATTTCTCGGCATGTGCTTCGTACGTTCAAACGCTTGACCCACGGTATCACCACATTAATCCTTATTCCAATTCTGTCTCATAGACAAGGCATCCCCCAGGGATTCGATTCCACAGACAATGATAACTCCCATAGTTAGATGAATACAACCAATTCCTGGCCTCGCGTGAGTGCTATAAAAATCACTCGACATCTACCAAAGATCCTTAATTAGCAAAGCAGCTATTCAACCTAGCATACTAGTATTCAACTCATAAAAGGAAACCTGAGTTCATGCAACTATAGTTTCAAACAACTCCTACACTTACTGCAAAAAACAAGCTTACAAACATAATTGTAGTAAAATAACATAACAATGGTTATATATAAAATTGGGGCTTGCCTTCAGGTGTGGGTGCAGCGGGGAGACTTTCAGTGGCTGGGCCAGGAGCATGCTCTTGGACTTTTTCTTGCTCCACTCCTCGCTTCGGAATTAGTATGTACTCTCCATTAGCGAGGTTGTAATCTAACGAATGCAATGTATGAGATATATGTATGCTACGATATGCAAAAAGTTTATTGAGGATGCATGACGAAGTTCACAAGGTTACGTAGTAAAGAGTGAGAGTTTACACTTAATGAAATAAGTCTTTATAAGAGTTTGCTTTTAAGTACCCAAATTAAGGTTTGACCAAGGGGTTGATTAAGACTTGCACTTCTGTCTTAAGAATTTAGTTAGGGTTAGTTGGGTTTTGCTTAGGTCACTTAATTACACACTAGTTAACCCTTATTCCTCTTTTTCCCTTTTTTGTTAAGCTTTTAAGGGTGGTTTGAACTACACCTATGATTTAGAAATTTCTAAAAAAATCTGTAAAAACTACAGTAGTTTCCTACTGGTTAAAATGGGTTGTCCTAGAAATTTGGGGTCAAAATTAATTAGGAACTATTCTGGACAAAAATAACAAAAACGAGAACTGAGGGGGCACATTAAAGTACTCCTTTCTAGAAGCGG
>JAOPSE010002621.1:0-80172 GCA_029449295.1 Zea luxurians | reverse complement strand
TGACGCTTTCGGCTCAGGAGCTGATTTTGTCTTCTTCAAAATATTCTCATCCTCCTTTACTAGCCGGGCAGCTTGCCTACTCAGGATGCTGAGAATCCTTTTCCTTTTCACCCCTTTGGCCCCTTCGTCAAGCCTTTCATAGTCTAGGTATTCGAAATTTAACGCATCCGTCACTGGATTCAGCCTTCGTTTTAGTCGGGTGCCGAAGGCAGCAGTCATTAATTGGTCCTCTTTCTTGGTGTAGTTGCCAAGAATTTCATTGCACATTGTTTCAATAATTTCTAACCACTCTTTGCATGGCTTCTTGAATTGTTTCTCAAATTTAAATTGGTAAGGGAGCCGAACAAGTTCGTGCTTTTTGCCCCCCATCCTTCTTCTTAGGCATTCCCCAGCCACTAGAGGTCGGAAATATTCTATTTGTCAAGTACTCTTGCACTAGATCTCTAGTGCTGACTTTGGCCGCTACCACTCTGAATTCTACTTCGGCTACCTGGCATGGGGACCTTCGGCTTAAGGCCTTCGTTCACGGCGCAGTCTGAATTCGTTGTTACAAGAACAAATTAATACTGCGAGGGGCTACTGTTGGGGGCCTTCGTCTTCCGAAGGTCCTCAAAAACACGACTAACATGCTTTCTGAGTATAATATGTTGTCACAGGAACCTTCGGTCTTGAGATAAAGCTGTGCACAGTATGAAAGGCGCGGTCTGGGAGAAGGATGAACTAGTTCCGAAGCTACGGAGGAAGAAGCTTCGGCTTTGCGCAAGGGCAGCAATGGAGAATGGAACCGACCTAAAGGGGAACATACTGCCCAGTCCTTGATGGATTACTCCTTAGTCAGTAGTAAGTGCCAAGGACATGGATGTAATTTCAACCGGGCTATGTCTCGTGTCTATAAATAGGTGAACAGTAACCCCGTACTGTTCATACTGACTGGTAATCGCTCGCACGTCATTTTTAGACTTTTGCCTTTTATCAAGCCGAAGGTATAAATGTAATTTGATATCATTAATGTTGGTTCACATAATGAGAATATTAACAATCTGATAGTATTATACAATTATTCATGTTCTTTTCTATGCCTTATATGCTCCTGCTTTATTCTTATGTATTGAAATAATGAAAGTATGTCCTCCATAACCTTCGTCTAAAGATCATTATATCCTAAGGGATACAATGCTTTGAAGGACGAAGGTTTTTAGCCATTAACATTTGTGTTGCCTTGTTCTTGATTCATAGCATTTGAGAACAAGTGACCAACATTGGTTCACCCTAAGCCAAAGCTTCTTCATCCGTAGCTTCGGAACTGGTTCATCCTTCTCCTAGACTGCGCCTTTCATACTGTGCACAGCTTCATCTCAAGACCGAAGGTTCCTGTGACAACATATTATACTCGAAAAGCATGTTAGTCGTGTTTTTAAGGACCTTCGGAAGATGAAGGCCCCCAACAGGAGCCAAGCTGCATGTGACACAAGGGCCTTGTCATCCCGAAGCTCAATTTCAATGGACTCATGACCATAGTCATTAGCTTCTCCCTTCTTTTCTCGTTTGCCTTTATGTAAAACCATTCGCTTTTCCAACTGGTCGACCACTTGGTACGATAGCTGAGAACCGGGGCCTTCGTATCCTTCCGGTACGCAAAGTTGTAGCAACCGAAGTTCTCATGAAGACCATCTGCTCTGGCCTTCATTTGGTAGTGTAGCTCGTGCACCTGGCAGAAAGCTTCGGCATTGGGACTCATACCCTGGCTTCGGAGAGCCCATATGTAGACACTAAGTCTAACGATTGCATTGGGTGTCAGCTGATGAAAGTATATCTCAATTTTTTCAAAACTTCTCCAATCATCTCATGTAGAGGAAAACGAAGTCCTGCCCTAAAGAAGCTTTTAAAAACTACGACTTCATCGTCTCTTGGATCTGGAATCACCTCTTCCCCAGCAAATCGGACAAGTTTGCTCTCGGCCTCCCCAAAGTAGCCCAATTTCTTCATCATAACCATGTCGTCTGCCGTCACAGTAGATTTACCAAATTCAATGTGGTTGGGTTTCGCTGGGCTTAGAATAGTGTAATCCTCTTCATCTTCGTTCTCACTCCCTCCTTCAACTGTGATTTGTTCAGCTTCAGCAATCGAGGTACCTTCGGCAAAGCCTCCTTGGCACAACAAAACCCGATTGCCTCATCACTTCTGATATTGGTGTCGTCTCAGTTACTTCGGCCTCGTCTCCCTCACGAGACACTCTAGCAGTGGATCGTACTTTGGCCATTTCAGTGTTTACGCTTTTTTGAGACGAAGCTGATCTCAAGTGGAGAAGCGTTTGCTCGAAAATGCAGTATAGAAAGCTTCGGCTGTGGTTAAATTTTTAATAGCGCAACAGTGAGATGACAATGAATGCTGTAGTACCTCCTCACCAACCCGTCTATTTATATAGTGCTGCAGGAGGAGAAGGCGAACTGCCATACTGCTCGCACTGGCTGAACGGTGGACCATCCGGCGTCTAGAATATTATAATCATTTCTCAGCAACGAGCTCAGGAAAGGTGTTTTTCGTACCTTTGACATTCTGAAGCCTTCATGTTTTTTGCAGATCGAGCTCTTTACGAAAGACGATCTAGCACGTGAAGGGGCTACTGTTGGGGGTCTTCTCCTCCACCAAAGGTCCTCAAGGGAAAACACCTTCGGCAAGACAGTACAAAGGCAGGCGAGACACAAAGATATAAGCTAAAAATGATGTGGACAAAAGCCGAAGCTATGGTTGAAAGAGCTTCGGCTTGATATTGCGATAAAGGCGAAGGACGATACCGACTTAAAAAGGAAAAGACTATATAGTCCTTAATAGTTTGCATTACAATTATAATTAGTTAACAGGGACATGGATGTAATTTTGTCCGGGCTGCGTCCCGTGCCTATAAATAGATGAACAGTACCCCTATACTATTCACGCTGGACTATAATCACTCTTGCGTCACTCTCGCATTTTCACCTTCTGACAAGCCGAAGGTATTAATGTAATGTGAATATTACGAATATTTATTCATGTTTATGAAAGAAGAATATAAATAATAATGAATATAAATAATTTATTGATATACCATTATTATTTGTATTCTTTTATATTTCTTATATATCCATTTATATTTGTTTGCTGAGATGATGAAGGTATGTCCTTCATGACCTTCGTCTGAAGATCATTAAACCCGAAAGGAGATAATGAATCAAAAGACGAAGGTCTTTAATCGTTAACAATTGTGTTGCTTTGTTCTTGATGTATAGCATTTGAGAACAAGGACCAACAATATACAAATAAAAATGCAGATCCATTAGAGAGGTATGATGAACGTAGAGTGCATGCAAACTTCTTCGAGGCGTACCAACGACTGGCACCATCCAAAATTGAGTTGTGTTTTTTCTTGCACACCATCCAAAATTGAGTTGTGTTTTTTCTTGCAAATGCCATTGATCAAACTTTTTCCCGGCGAGCATGAACAATTATAGTCCCCACTATATTTTTGCATATCCTGGCATAAGGGTAAGTAGCCTTGTCCCGGCACTCATCAACATCTAAAATGACACAAAAAGCTTGTGAAATCTCTGCGTGTGACCACTTGAAACAAAAGAACAACATATTAGTTAATAAGAGCACATAATAGAGCTGACCCCCCCCCAAATGCATGAAGATGGTAGTATGTCTCCAGATCTTAGAGATTGCGAAGGAGGAAGGTAGAAGCCAATCAAAGCAAGGAAACAAAACATGGGGAGATGGCAGCACGACGGCTTCCAGCACCACTTGGTGTAGGACACGTCGGGGCGTCCATTCTCGGCGTAGTAGAAGTCGCCGTCGAGGAACGGGCAGTCCCTGGAGTGGTAGAACAGGTACCGGAGCTGGCCCAGATCCACTCTCCGTCGAATAGGTCGCACTCCTCCATGTCATCCTCACCACCACTCCCCACCACCACAGTCCTAGGCGTGGAGAAGCACATCCACCGCCCCTGCGATGATGGGGACCTCGACAGGCCACAACCTCTTGTGGCGGCCACCAGCTCTATGGGCGAGCAGCGGACAGCTAGGCCTTCTCCAGCCATCGCTTGGTCGCACGCTGCATTAGGTGCTTGAAGGGCGAGCCTAGCACCATTGCCACAGCCTACCTACATGCCTACCTCTGGGGACGAAGCGGTCGATGGTAAACTGAAATCCCACGACAAGAGGGGTGTGAGGCATGTCGGCAACTAGCGTGGCGTGTTCTCTTAGGGATGGCAACGGGCACATTTTACCCGTGTGCCCACAGGTAAAAATCATGTAGGGTGTGGGTTTAGGTGTGAGTTTGTATCCACGGGTGCGAGTGCTGGTGCGGGTGCGGGTTTGATTCTCAACCTGATGGGGTTTTTTCTCGCGGGTATGAAAACGTTATATCCGTGCCCGCGAAACCGCGTACCGCAATGGATATATATATATGTATGTGTGTATATATATATGTATTTGTGTGTGTCTATATATATGTAATCTCTACTAATCTATATGCCAGCCCCACCGCGTTCAATTCCCCCAACCTCGCCTCGCCCGCAATCTCCGATGCCGCGCCCACGCCCGTGCCATCCACCACCCCAACCGCGCCCCCAGCCCGTGGAAATCTCGCCCGTGAGATCCTGCCTCACCCGCCATCAACTCGCACTAGCCCTCGCCCGTGATCCATCCTTGCCCGATGCCCGTGATCCATCCTCTCCCCCGTGGCAATCTCGGGCCCTCGGTAGGCGCCCTCTCCCCTCCGACATTCTTCCCCGTGCCCTCGGCAAGCGATCCGCGGCAAGTGCCCTCTCACCGGCGAGGAGCACGTGGCGGCGCCGGCGGTCGAGGAGACGTCGGAGAAGAAGCAGGCCAGCACAATCGAGCTGCCCACACCCTCAAGCTTGACGAAGAAGGTTTGCTTACTGCTCGCTTGGTCGTCCCCTTCTAATCTCCTCGCACGCTCCCTGCATGCCGTTTGCTTCTGTCCCGAGGGTTGTGGGGGCCTGCTAGCGTTCGGATCCGGGGGGAGGGGGGTTCGGGCTCTGTCTCTACGAATTCCACTACAGTGAAAAGAGCACAAGCTGTCGGATCCGAGTGGTATGGTAATATTGCTGTCATGCCAGTCCACTTCTAGATCTAGACTTGGATCCTGACCACTCAGGCCAGACAGTGAAGGCATGGATGAAGGCACGGATGATGAAGGCATGGACGTGGCGGTGGAGGCAAGCCTATTCCCTCACCCTTGCCTAGATGGTGAAGGCACGAATGATGACGACGGACGTGGAGAAGAGGTGAGCCCCGGGCAAATAGAACTTCTAAACAGAGGTTGGAGAAGTAACGATGGGCGCAAAACCGGTGGGTATCTGCATCTTCCTGCTAATTCTGCTGACACAGAATCCTCTAAGAACCGGCGCCGTAGGAGGCGTTAGTCGACAAAGTGAGAGACCTAGAGGGGGGGGGGTGAATAGGTGATCCTGTGAAAACTTGAACTTATAGCCACAAAAAACTTGTTAAGTGTCAGCAGATAATGCAAGTGGCTAGATAGGAATCTCCACAAAACACAATAACCACAGAAGATCAATCACAGAGATGGCACAGGTTTATCCCGTGGTTCGGCCAAGACCAACGCTTGCCTACTCCACGTTGTGGCGTCCCAACGGACGAGGGTTGCAATCAACCCCTCTCAAGCGGTCCAAAGACCAACTTGAATACCACGGTGTTTTGCTTTGCCTTTCAATATCCCTTTTGCAAGGAATCTCCACAAATTGGAGTCTCTTGCCCTTACAAGTATATGATCACAAAGAAGCACAGAGTAAGGGAGGGAAGCAACACACACAAATCCACAGCGAAATGCGCACACACACGGCCAAGAATCGAGCTCGAATGACTATCTCAAAGTTCTCACTAGAACGGAGCTCGAATCACTTAGAATTACAAACAAATGCGCAAAGAGTGAGTGTGGATGATCAAGAATGCTCTAAGGTTGCTTAGATGTCTCCTCCATGCGCCTAGGGGTCCCTTTTATAGCCCCAAGGCAGCTAGGAGCCGTTGAGAGCAAATCTGGAAGGCTATCCTTGCCTTCTGTCGTCGGGTGCACCGGACAGTCCGGTGTACACCGGACACTGTCCGGTGCCCGATTTCTTTCCAAAAATGGCGCTGCCGACCGTTGCAGACCGTTGCAGATCTGAGAGCCGTTGGCCCACCGGACATGTCCGGTGCACACCGGACAGTCCGGTGCCGTCTTCTAGCCGTTGGCTCGGCCACGTGTCCCGCGCAGATTGCGCGGCGGACCGTTGGCCCAGCCGACCGTTGGCTCACCGGACAGTCCGGTGCACACCGGACAGTCCGGTGAATTTTAGCCGTACGCCGTCGGCGAATTCCCGAGAGCAGCCAGTTCGCGCCGAGTCAGCCTGGCGCACCGGACACTGTCCGGTGCACACCGGACAGTCCGGTGTGCCAGACCGAGCTAAGTCTTGGCTGTACATAGCCAAGTCTTTTTCTCCTCTTTTCTTTTCTTCTTCTCTCTGTTTCTAACTTAGACAAGTATATTAGTACACAAAACCAATGTACTAAGGCTTAGAAACATACCTTTACTTCATGATTTTCACTTTGTTCATCCATGGATATAAATTCACATTTAAGCACTTGTGTTGGCACTCAATCACCAAAATACTTAGAAATGGCCCAAGGGCACATTTCCCTTTCAATCTCCCCCTTTTTGGTGATTTATGCCAACACAACATAGAGCAAGTAGAACAAGTACAAAATCAAATCAAATAAGAACTCAAAATTGTTTTGATTCACTTTTGACATATATGGATCACTCTATGCCACCACTTGGTGTTTTTGCAAATCAAACTCAAATCTCTATCTCTAAGTCAAAACACATGTTGAAGCATAAAGAGAGTCATTCCAAAGGAGATTGATCAAAGATTTCAAAAACTCCCCCTTTTTCCCATAATCACTACTTCTCCCACAAGAAGCCAACTTTTGATACGAGAGACAACAGAGTTTTGACAAACCAAAAACTCTATTCTACTATTTTCAAAATCTCTCAAGTGGTAGCTGATCCATTTATCGCTTTGGCCTTTATTTTCTCCCCCTTTGGCATCAAACACCAAAATGGGATCAATCTTGGCCCTATAACCCCATTGCCTCACCAAAATCTTCAATTAAGAGCAAATGACAATAAGAGTTCATTAGATGAACTTGGAATAGGTTACCCTCTCATCGGAGTGCAGTGGAAGTCTTTCATGGTCCAAGTCCACCTTTCCCTTTCAATTCTCCTTTGAGACTAAAACAAGCAAACTCAAGCATATGGTTAGTCTCAAAGGGTCAAGTTGTAACAAACCTCCCCCTAAACTGTGCATCACTTTGCAACGGACTTGTGAGGTCCAGGGAGTGTTTGTACAACTTGAGCACCACAATAAGCAACAAGATGCAGAATGAACATGATCAAAGGCATAAACACATGTATGCTACATTTCAATCCAAGTTCCGCGAATCTAAAATATTGAGCTCACTACACAGCCTGCAAAAGGTCTTCTCATCTAAAGGCTTGGTAAAGATATCGGCTAGCTGGTTCTCGGTGCTAACATGAAACACTTCGATATCTCCCTTTTGCTGGTGGTCTCTCAAAAAGTGGTGCCGGATGTCAATGTGCTTTGTGCGGCTGTGCTCAACAGGATTTTCCGCTATTCGGATAGCACTCTCATTATCACATAGGAGTGGGACTTTGCTCAGATTGTAGCCAAAGTCCCTGAGGGTTTGCCTCATCCAAAGTAGTTGCGCACAACCACTGTCCTGCGGCAACGTACTCGGCCTCAGCGGTGGATAGGGCAACGGAGGTTTGTTTCTTAGAGTTCCATGACACCAGGGACCTTCCTAAGAATTGGCACGTCCCCGATGTACTCTTCCTATCGACCTTACGTCCAGCATAGTCGGAATCTGAGTACCCTAATCAAGTCAAAGTTAGACCCCTTTGGATACCAGATCCCGAAGCAAGGCGTAGCAACCAAATATCTAAGAATTCGCTTCACCGCCACTAAGTGACACTCCTTAGGATCGGATTGAAATCTGGCACACATGCATACGCTAAGGCATAATAGTCCGGTCTACTAGCACATAAATAAAGTAAAGGACCCTATCATTGACCGGTATGCTTTTTGATCAACGGACTTACCTCCTTTGTTGAGGTCGGTGTGTCCGTCGGTCCCCATCGGAGTCTTTGCGGGCTTGGCGTCCTTCATCCCAAACCGCTTCAGCAAGTCTTGTGTGTACTTTGTTTGGGAGATGAAGGTGCCATCCTTGAGTTGCTTCACTTGGAACCCAAGGAAGTAGTTCAACACGCCCATCATCGACATCTCGAATTTCTGCGTCATCACCCTGCTAAACTCTTCACAAGACTTTTGGTTAGTAGAACCAAATATTATGTCATCGACATAAATTTGGCACACAAACAAATCACCATCACAAGTCTTAGTGAAAAGAGTTGGATCGGCTTTCCCAACCTTGAAAGCATTAGCAATTAAGAAATCTCTAAGGCATTCATACCATGCTCTTGGGGCTTGTTTAAGTCCATAGAGCGCCTTAGAGAGCTTACACACGTGGTCGGGGTATCGTTCATCCTCGAAGCCAGGGGGGTTGCTCCACATACACTTCCTCCTTTATTGGCCCGTTGAGGGAAAGCGCTCTTCACATCCATTTGGTACAACCTGAAAGAATGGTGAGCGGCATATGCTAGCAAGATACGAATTGATTCTAGCCTAGCCACAGGAGCAAACGTCTCCTCAAAGTCCAAACCTGCGACTTGGGCATAACCTTTTGCCACAAGTCGAGCCTTGTTCCTCGTCACCACCCCGTGCTCGTCCTGTTTGTTGCGGAACACCCACTTGGTTCCCACAACATTTTGCTTGGGACGAGGCACCAGTGTCCAGACTTCATTGCGCTTGAAGTTGTTGAGTTCCTCCTGCATGGCCAATACCCAATCCGGATCTAGCAGGCCTCCTCTACCCTGAAAGGCTCAATAGAAGAGACAAAGGAGTAATGTTCGCAAAAATTAACTAGTCGAGACCGAGTAGTTACTCCCTTGCTAATGTCACCCAGAATTTGGTCGACGGGATGATCCCTTTGAATCATCGCTCGAAACTTGGGTTGGAGGTGCCGGTTGCGCTTCTTCCTCCATCACGTGATCATCTTGTGCTCCCCCTTGATCACACGCCTCCTTTTGATGAACCTGTTCATCGTCTTGAGTTGGGGGTTGCACCGTTGTTGAGGAAGAAGGTTGATCTCGTTCATCTTGTTCCTGTGGCCGTACTTCTCCAATCGCCATAGTTCGTATAGCGGCCGTCGGAACATCTTCTTCATCTACATCATCACAATCAACAACTTGCTCTCTTGGAGAGCCATTAGTCTCATCAAATACAACGTCGCTAGAGACTTCAACCAAACCCGATGATTTGTTGAAGACCCTATACGCCTTTGTATTTGAATCATAACCTAATAAAAACCCTTCTACAGCTTTGGGAGCAAACTTAGAATTCTACCCTTCTTCACTAGAATGTAGCATTTGCTCCCAAATACACGAAAGTAAGATACATTGGGTTTGTTACCGGTTAGAAGCTCGTACGAAGTCTTCTTGAGGAGGCGATGAAGGTAGACCCTGTTGATGGCGTGGCAAGCCGTGTTCACAGCTTCCGACCCAAAAGCACTCGGGGGTCTTGAACTCTCCAAGCATCGTCCTTGCCATATCGATCAACGTCCTGTTCTTCCTCTCTACCACACCATTTTGCTGTGGTGTGTAGGGAGCGGAGAACTCGTGCTTGATCCCTTCCTCCTCAAGGAATCCCTCCACTTGAAGGTTCTTGAACTCGGACCCGTTGTCGCTCCTTATCTTCTTCACCTTGAGCTCAACTCATTTTGAGCTCTCCTGAGGAAGCGCTTGAGAGTCCCTTGGGTTTCAGACTTATCCTGCAAAAAGAACACCCAAGTGAAGCGGGAAAAATCATCAACAATAACTAGACCATACTTACTTCCTCCTATGCTCAGATAGGCGACGGGTCCAAGAGGTCCATATGCAGCAGCTCCAGAGGTCTTGACGTGGTCATCACATTCTTGCTGTGATGTGCTCCTCCCACTTGTTTACCTGCTTGACAAGCTGCACAAGGTCTATCTTTTTCGAAATAAACATTTGTTAGACCTATCACGTGTTCTCCCTTTAGAAGCTTGTGGAGGTTCTTCATCCCCACATGTGCTAAGCGGCGATGCCACAGCCAGCCCATGCAAGTCTTAGCCATTAAGCATGCATCTAGACCGGCCTCTTCTTTTGCAAAATCAACTAAGTAAAGCTTGTCGTCTAGTACACCCTTAAAAGCTAGTGAACCATCACATCTTCTAAAGACAGACACATCTACATTAGTAAAAAGACAATTATATCCCATATTGCATAGTTGACTGACAGATAGCAAATTGTAACCAAGAGACTCAACTAAAAATACATTTGATATTGAGTGCTCATTAGAAATTGCAATTTTACCTAACCCTTTTACCTTGCCTTGGTTCCCATCACCGAATATAATTGAATCTTGGGAATCCTTATTTTTGACGTAGGAGGTGAACATCTTCTTCTCCCCCGTCATATGGTTTGTGCATCCGCTGTCGATAATCCAGCTTGAACCCCCGGATGCATAAACCTGCAAGGCAAATTTAGGCTTGGGTCTTAGGTACCCAACTCATGTTGGGTCCTGCAAGGTTAGCACATATATCCTTAGGGACCCAAATGCAAGTTTTATCTCCCTTGCATCTTGCCCCTAACTTCCTAGCAATCACCTTCTTACCCTTTCTACAAATAGCAAAGGGAGCATTGCAAGCATAATAAATGATAGAAGGTTTGTTCACAACTTTTCTAGGAACATGAGCAAAATTTCTCCTAGGCATATGCACAACATTTCTCCTACACATATCTCTATCATGCTTATAGGAAGAACTAGAAGCAAACATGGCATGAGAATCATAAACATGTGAATCAAATCATTATAAGCATTTCTAGCATGTCTCCTATCATGGTATAAGAAAGCATGGTTCTTTTTAGCACTACTAGCCATAGGGGCCCTTCCCTTTCTCCTTGACGAAGATGGGAGCCTTATGGCTTGTTAAGTTCTTGGCCTCTCTCTTGAAGCCAAGACCATCCTTAATTGAGGGGTGTCTACCAACCGTGTAGGCATCCCTTGCAAATTTTATTTTATCAACTTCACTCTTGCTAGTCTTAAGTTGAGCATTAAGACTAGCCAATTCATCATTAAGTTTTGAAATTGAAACTAGGTGTTCACTACAAGCATTAACATCAAAATCCTTACACCTAGTGCAAATTGTAACATTTTCAACACAAGAGTTACTTGCTACTTCTAGTTTAGCGGTTAAAACATTAATTTCACCTTTTAAAGAAGAAATGGTTTCATTACAAGTAGAAAGTTCACAAGAAAGAATTCCATTTCTTTTAACTTCTAGAGCAAGTGAATTTTGTGCACTAACAAATTTATCATGCTCTTCATATAAAAGATCTTCTTGTTTTTCTAAGATTCTATCCTTTTCATTCAAGGCATCAATCAATTCATTAATCTTAGCTATCTTAGTTCTATCCAATCCCTTGAATAAACTAGAATAGTCTATTTCATCCTCACTAGACTCATCATCACTAGAAGAATCATAAGTATTAGCATTACTAGTGATTACCTTCTTCTCCCTTGCCATGAGGCAAGTGTGATGCTCGTGGGGGAAGAGAGCCGATTTGTTGAAGGCAGTGGCGGCGAGTCCTTCGTCGTCAGAGTCCGGACGAAGAGCAATCCGAGTCCCACTCCTTTCCAAGGTGTGCTTCACCTTTGGCCTTCTTGTAAACTTTTCTTGTTCTCTCTCTTCCCGTTTTTCCCTTGCTCTTGGTCACTATCATTTTCGGGACAGTTAGCAATAAAATGACCAACCTTACCACATTTGAAGCATGAGCGCTTCCCCTTTGTCTTGGTCTTGCTTGTCTACCCCTTGCGACCATTTAGCGCCGTCTTGAATCTCTTGATGATGAGAGCCATCTCTTCATCATTGAGCCCGGCCGCCTCAACTTGTGCCACCTTGCTAGGTAGCGACTCCTTGCTCCTTGTTGCCTTGAGAGCAATGGGTTTGAGGCTCGTGGATTGGACCGTTCAACGCTTCGTCGACGTATCTTGCCTCCTTGATCATCATCCGCCCGCTTACGAATTTTCCAAGTACTTCCTCGAGCGTCATCATCGTGTACCTGGGATTTTCACGAATATTGTTCACGAGATGAGGATCAAGAACGGTAAAGGACCTTAGCATTAGGCGGACGACGTCGTGGTCCGTCCATCGCGTGCTTCCGTAGCTCCTTATTTTGTTGATAAGGGTCTTGAGCCGGTTGTACGTTTGAGTTGGCTCCTCTCCCCTTATCATGGCGAATCGTCCAAGCTCGCCCTCCACCAACTCCATCTTGGTGAGCATGGTGATGTCGTTCCCCTCGTGAGAGATCTTGAGGGTGTCCCATATTTGCTTGGCATTGTCCAAGCCGCTCACCTTGTTGTACTCTTCCCTGCACAAGGATGCTAAGAGAACAGTAGTAGCTTGTGCATTTCTATGAATCTGTTCATTTATAAGCAAAGGGCTATCCGAGCTATCAAATTTCATTCCATCCTCTACAATCTCCCATATGCTTGGATGGAGAGAGAATAAGTGACTACGCATTTTGTGACTCCAAAATCCGTAGTCCTCCCCATCGAAGTGTGGAGGTTTGCCAAGAGGAATGGAAAGCAAATGCGAATTCGAACTATGTTGAATACGAGAATAATCAAACGAAAAGTTCGAATTGACCGTTCTTTTTGTAGTCGTTGTCGTCGTCCTTTTGGGAAGAAGTAGATTCATCACTATCGTCGTAGTAGATGATCTCCTTGATGCGCCTCGTCTTTTTCTTCTTCCCTTCCTTCCGTCTATGGCCCGAGCCGGAGTCGGTAGGCTTGTCGTCCTTCGGCTCGTTGACGAAAGATTCCTTCTCTTTGTCGTTGATCACAATTCCCTTCCCCTTAGGATCCATCTCTTCGGGCGGTTAGTCCCTTTTGTGAAGAGAACAGCTTTGATACCAATTGAGAGCACCTAGAGGGGGGGGGTGAATAGGTGATCCTGTGAAAACTTGAACTTATAGCCACAAAAACTTGTTAAGTGTCAGCGCAGATAATGCCAAGTGGCTAGATAGGAATCTCCACAAAACACAATAACCACAGAAGATCAATCACAGAGATGGCACAGTGGTTTATCCCGTGGTTCGGCCAAGACCAACGCTTGCCTACTCCACGTTGTGGCGTCCCAACGGACGAGGGTTGCAATCAACCCCTCTCAAGCGGTCCAAAGACCAACTTGAATACCACGGTGTTTTGCTTTGCCTTTCAATATCCCTTTTTGCAAGGAATCTCCACAAATTGGAGTCTCTTGCCCTTACAAGTATATGATCACAAAGAAGCACAGAGTAAGGGAGGGAAGCAACACACACAAATCCACAGCGAAATGCGCACACACACGGCCAAGAATCGAGCTCGAATGACTATCTCAAAGTTCTCACTAGAACGGAGCTCGAATCACTTAGAATTACAAACAAATGCGCAAAGAGTGAGTGTGGATGATCAAGAATGCTCTAAGGTTGCTTAGATGTCTCCTCCATGCGCCTAGGGGTCCCTTTTATAGCCCCAAGGCAGCTAGGAGCCGTTGAGAGCAAATCTGGAAGGCTATCCTTGCCTTCTGTCGTCGGGTGCACCGGACAGTCCGGTGTACACCGGACACTGTCCGGTGCCCGATTTCTTTCCAAAAATGGCGTTGCCGACCGTTGCAGACCGTTGCAGATCTGAAAGCCGTTGGCCCACCGGACATGTCCGGTGCACACCGGACAGTCCGGTGCCGTCTTCTAGCCGTTGGCTCGGCCACGTGTCCCGCGCAGATTGCGCGGCCGACCGTTGGCCCGGCCGACCGTTGGCTCACCGGACAGTCCGGTGCACACCGGACAGTCCGGTGAATTTTAGCCGTACGCCGTCGGCGAATTCCCGAGAGCAGCCAGTTCGCGCCGAGTCAGCCTGGCGCACCGGACACTGTCCGGTGCACACCGGACAGTCCGGTGTGCCAGACCGAGCTAAGTCTTGGCTGTACACAACCAAGTCTTTTTCTCCTCTTTTCTTTTCTTCTTCTCTCTGTTTCTAACACTTAGACAAGTATATTAGTACACAAAACCAATGTACAAAGGCTTAGAAACATACCTTTACTTCATGATTTGCACTTTGTTCATCCATGGATATAAATTCACATTTAAGCACTTGTGTTGGCACTCAATCACCAAAATACTTAGAGATGGCCCAAGGGCACATTTCCCTTTCAATCTCCCCCTTTTTGGTGATTTATGCCAACACAAAGTACAAAATCAAATCAAATAAGAACTCAAAATTGTTTTGATTCACTTTTGACATATATGGATCACTCTATGCCACCACTTGGTTTGTTTTTGCAAATCAAACTCAAATCTCTATCTCTAAGTCAAACACACATGTTGAAGCATAAAGAGAGTCATTCCAAAGGAGATTGATCAAAGATTTCAAAAACTCCCCCTTTTTCCCATAATCACTACTTCTCCCCACAAGAAGCCAACTTTTGATACGAGAGACAACACAAGAGTTTTGACAAACCAAAAACTCTATTCTACTATTTTCAAAATCTCTCAAGTGGTAGCTGATCCATTTATCGCTTTGGCCTTTATTTTCTCCCCCTTTGGCATCAAACACCAAAATGGGATCAATCTTGGCCCTATAACCCCATTGCCTCACCAAAATCTTCAATTAAGAGCAAATGACAATAAGAGTTCATTAGATGAACTTGGAATAGGTTACCCTCTCATCGGAGTGCAGTGGAAGTCTTTCATGGTCCAAGTCCACCTTTCCCTTTCAATTCTCCTTTGAGACTAAAACAAGCAAACTCAAGCATATGGTTAGTCTCAAAGGGTCAAGTTGTAACAAACCTCCCCCTAAAACTGTGCATCACTTTGCAACGGACTTGTGAGACGACCAATTTTATATTCAGAACATCGGGAATACTAACATGGTTGCCTTAGTATGCACCTGCTAGACGCTTTCTTAAAGACACTGTTCTGATCTAAGGTGAGGGATCAACTTTTTATTTGGTAATGCTCTTGCTCTGATCGACCAGATTTTTTTCTTCTGTTTGGTCTGTTACACACGAAAATGTTGGTTGTGAACAACATTCAACAGATATTCATTCAGTCTAAAATCTTGTTCTTTCGTTGGATATACGATAGCCTGGATTCAGTATTATTGAGGCAAGAAGCGTCTTTTCCCTACCCTTTCTACTATTGATGTTTAGTGTGATGATGGGCATATATTAGTACATAAATCTAAAAACTACTGAACTGATCGCTTGTGCTATGTTATCAACTAATAGGATAGTCAGATATTATCAATAGACAATGTTACCATATATATTGGTTTTTTGTACCAGAAGTAATCATCGAGTGCTGTTGCCAGTGCAGCCCCTGCAAGGCCAATGTTGAGCAGTACTGCAACAAGATGATATGGTCCTACAACGACATCTACTCAGGCTGGCTTCGCTTCCACCATGGTCGTCTACCACAAGTGACTTTTTGGAAAGAAAAACTAATCACCAGTTTCAACACTATCTTGGAGCGTTCTAGGGATAATTTATATTGTATCTTAAAGGGTTGGTCTGAACAAAGCTAAAAATACTTGAACTTCAGTTATATTTGAACTTTTCGAGTGCTCTGGTTCCTGAGCTGCTGCTTGGTTTGATTGATCTGGGCGCGACGAGGGATCTGAGCGGTGGGATTAGTCGATCTATCGATGCTGTGTGGCTCCGTGACATGTTTGCCACGCGTCGTTGCTTACTGCTAGGGGCGGATTTGGGACCATAAGAGGGTCTACACTGAAGCTTGGAGGAACGGACGAATCTTGGCGGTGGCGGCAGCGCCATGGAGTAAGGTCAGTTTAATGGCTCCTTTCTCCTCATGTCCCCTGCGCCAGTGGCATGTCTCCCTTCCTCCTCGTCGTCTCCGTCTTCCTCGCTTCAAGAGTTCGTCATATTGAAGGTACCTGATGTACTGTGAGTCCATTGAGCTATCCAGTGATGTGCGCTTCTGTGATCGATGATTCTGGCGGGCCATAAATTGCAGGATCCATCTTGCTTACTGGTGGGAAAACCTTTTTTCAAATAACCACTCAGTAAAGTAGTACTGTGTAAGAAGGCAATGTATTACTGGGGCTGAATAGATGTTAGCAATATGTTTACTTATGTGCACAGTAATGTTTTAAGTTCATTACCGTGAGCCTGGTGATGCTAACTGGGTTTATTCCTGCCACAGTCTGTCGAGCAAACTCATCGTCACGGAGCCATGCAAACTTGTCCTCTGCATAATCGAAGTATGAGCATTGTCTGAACATGAAGGCACTTGAATCTGAAGAACATCTGGCATTGGCACACCAGTCCAAAGCCAAAACAACGATAAATTTTACTTACTGGAAAACATTCTAGGTGTATCATAGCGAAGCATCCCCTCACTTGATTCCTGAATCTTCTGAACAAGGGGTATTTTTTGGAACAGGTGCTCCTGGAGACCCAACTTCAGCCTGAGGCCTTCCTTGTATAGATTATCAACATGGTGGAAGCCTTGGAAGCCGTGGGTCTCAGCTGACATGGTTGCAATCATCGATGGGATAAGCGTGTGAAGTACTGCTCGCAGCCTCCATGATGAGAAGGCGCCTTGCTTCAGCTCCTCAAACGCCTCATCCTGAGGTACATATATCCGGTGCGGTTTCTCTACTCTACTCTCAGCTAGCATGTCTACGAAGTGAAAACAGGGATGCTTAGTCTTCCAAATTTAATGTAGTAAATAGCTTGATCTACAATCTTAAATGCAATAATTTACCATAAGAGTTGGTTGATAAAATTTAGTAAAACCCTCTAGTGGTAAATCATTACAGGCTGGAAACTCAAGTGTCATTCAAAGGATAGAAAAAAAATCAAATACTTCTTTCTTTACATTATTCTATACTTTGTAGTCAATATCATGGAGAGCATCCAACAGCCAGAGGCATAGTTCAGAAACCGATCCATTTTCATTGATCACAGAAGTGCAAAAACTGAGGCACGTGATGTCATGAGAGGGACTGTTATAGGCACACTTAATTGTTAACAAATGCGTGGTCCGGTGTCTACACACCCTGTATTCTTCCGAGGCTTCTCTTCTGATCCGGCCAATATTTTTGTCGTGAAATTTGTGTTCTGCAACTATGGACGTCTCCTATGTCACTGTATAAGGCTTGATTTGCCATCATTCTATTGCTTCGGTGATGCTTGCAATGCAATGAGAATGTGTTGGAACGATAGATGTTCTTGATCATGTTTTGCTTTGTTCCTAGCAGGCCAGCAAGGTAGCATCAGCCTTGCCCTAAGTTGAAGGCTGTTTCCATCTATTTATATGTTGCAGTCATCGATCAATCCAATTAGCTAACTTGATGTTTCTTTTTCATAAATGAGTGTTTTGTGTGCCATTGAATACAGGTAAAAATTATCTTCTGCCTCTACTGCCGTCTCCTCTTCAGATCCCTTTGCTTTCCAATGCCTCCTAGTTTCATGACACGAATCGCTCCGCTTCCAGTCTGACACCATCCTGCAGCAGGGCTCCTTTTTTCAGGCTACCAAGGTAACTCGGTAAGCCACAGGGCACAAGCTCTCTTCTCTCCCCACTGAAAGTAAACTAATTTCAAGTGTGATAATTAGTGCTCTAATTTGATCAGAAATGTTTTATTTCTTTTGGTCGGAAAATAGTTCGAAAGTGTTGAATTGCATTTCTTAGCATAGTTCAGAATTAGTTTCTGGTCAACAATTATTTCACATCAACTGAAAATTGTTGTTTAATAGCATCATTGTATATGATTATACAGATGCAATGATCACAGCTCATTGTTTTGAAGTAATCATTTTGTCTCAAACTTACATAATGTGTCCATCAGTCTGAAGTCTAAAGTCTGAACTAAAACCGGTTTCTTTTCAGAAATATACATAGGTATGATCTTCTGCGTGTTCCTAATGGAGTCGATGCGGCTGCGGAGCTCGTGGAGGGAGCACCACAGCACGAGGCTCGGGCGCGAGGCGGAGCACCGCTGGGTGGAGGAGGCGCTGCTGGCGAGCGCCGATGAGGACCAGGCGGTGGAGAGGTGGGAACACGACATGACTACTGGCCCCCGGCAATGGGGGAAACAGAAGCGACAAGGAGCGGGCGGAACGAGATGCCACCACAAGCAGCTCCTTGCCGCCACCTCCTACTTCGACATGCTCAACGGCGCCTCTCGCAACCGCGCGTACCGCCTCGCCATCGGTGCCACGGTCACGGACCCCACATCCCATGTCCTCGACATCGGGTGAGCTGTGTCCCATGCAAAGTTTGCTGAAAATTACCGTATGTACTCCTGTAGCCACTTTGTTAAAGGACTGGAATTCTTGATATTTATATCACCAATATAGTATTAGTGTTACAGTGATATTTTGCCACGGATTTTGCATATCATATTGATGTTTGTCGTTCCGTATCTATGTTTTGTACTAATTTATAACTTTCATGGCAACGCTTGGGCACATACCTAGTTATATATATATATATGTATATATTATATACATACATGTTTGTATATGTATATTTATGTGTGTATAAATATATGATATATATACATGACATATATGTGTGTGTGTATAATTATGTGCCCCTTGGGTTTGTGGCACCTGCGGGTCGCGGGTATGAATAGCATATTGTACCTGTCACAGGTAACGGGTGCAGGTTTAATATTAAACATGAGGATGCGGGTTTGAAAAACCTCTACTCGTTGGTCTTAAACCTATTGCCATCCCTATGCCCACTAGCAGGATTTTATCTGTTGTTTGTTGGAGAAGATAAGGCTTATTCGATAGCCATGGCAAATTTTCTTATTAGGTCACTGACGGTGCGAAGGTTTGTTGCTTCTATTGCACGTGGAGGAAGACATGGCCAGAGGATTTACATATGTGGGATGCAGTGTCACGTTGGTCTACGACAATGTTCCGTGATGACTACGGACTGATTTAGAATAAATGGAAGAGTTTTCTGTAAAAAATATGACACAAGACGACTGTCGAAACTGATGATTTATAATAGTAGAGATAGAGATAGAGACTAGACTAGTTAATGGTACGTGCGTTGGTATGGATATATTATGCTTTATTAAATAATTTAGTAGTTCACAAAACCCTAATACGACGCTGGTACTTTTACGAGGTATCCAGAACCGCGCAGGGTCCAAATTAATCCTCATTGTGCCCCTACGCAAAGGGTAGCCCATGCGAGGGCCAAGCATCACGGACGAGTAACTCTGTAGAGAGCCGCGGGCCTTCTCCACGCGCAAGTGGTGCTCTACTTCCAGCTTCCTCTCAGACGCTCCCCTTCGTTTTCACTATGAGCTTCCGATCAAAACATCGCAGGCCTCATTCCCTCTAGTACATGGTGGCAGCCATATCACAAACACGGTTGATACGATCTCGCTAGACTCTCGCCCCACTCGGTACAAGTACAATGGCTTACACAGGAGTAGAGGGGTCTTGTGGGTTTTTCTAAACTCAGTCAACTAGATAGCATTCACCTAGAGCAAGCGCAATAGCGATCTAACTAACCTAAGAACCTCACAAAGCACCTACGCTAATCACTAAGTGTTTTTTGTTAAGCACTTGGGTGTTGGAGCACTTGAAAATGTGTATGGACTTGCTTGATATGTTTCTTGAGCTCCCACACAATCATATGGCCGCCCAAGTGGGTATAAATAGACCCCCACTCAAAACTAGCCATCAGATTAAAGCTTCAAAGTTCTGTCTGTGGGCGCACCGGACGATCCGGTCTGGCCTCCACATCAGCTAGCCGTTGCACCCTTCAGCACTGTAGACGGTTCGATGTACAGGGACCCGGTCCGATGCCTAGAGAGCCATTGGAAAGTAACCATTGCCGACCATTGGACTCAGTCCGGTGCACACCAGACCAACTTTGGTGCGCTAACTGGAAGAGAGCCATTCTGTTGAGCTCTCTGTGTGCACAGTCCGGTGCACTACCAGACTATCCAGTGAGCCACCGGTGCACCAGCTGTCAGCCCATCTTTGGATTTCTTCAGACTTTTGCTTAGGCTTCTTTTGATCTTGTGTCTTGGACTTATGCTGAATATTTGTAGGTCTTCTAAGAGTCTTTTAGGTTTTCTTTTGGGGTGTTGCATCCTCAGGGCCTCAGTTTAATCCACTTTTCATCCTAGGAACTTCAAAACACAAACACTTGGAAACCATTTGTCGGCATTCCGAGACCGGGGGGTCCCCGAGCCGACGAGTGAGTGTGCCGCGTGCCCCAGCCCAGATGGGTCGAGCGCGTGGGCGAGCGCGAAGGGGGGAGAGAGAGAGAGAGAGCGAGGTGGCCGGAGCCGGGTCGTGAGGGAGTCGGAGAATCCCGCGGCCTTCGTGTTCGTCCCGCGCCCAGGTCGGGTGCGCTTGCAGTAGGGGGTTACAAGCGTCCGCGCGAGGTGAGGGGAGCGAGCGGCCCCGAGAGAGCGCCTGCCCCTGCCCTTCGTCCCCGCGAGGCCAACCTCCTCTAAGAAGGCCCTGGTCCTTCCTTTTATAGGCGTAAGGAGAGGATCCAGGTGTACAAATGGGGGTGTAGCAAGGTGCTACGTGTCTAGCGGGGGAGTGCTAGTGCCCTAAGTACATGCCAAGGTGGCAGCCGGAGAGATCTTGGCACCCAGCTAGTGTGGCGTCGTGGCTGTCGGAGAAGCGATGGAACCGGACGGAGGGACACCTGTCGGAGTGGTTGGGCCCTTGCTGACGTCCCCCTGCTTTCGTAAGGGAGCTGGGAGCCGCCGTCGTCATGGTCCAGCGGGGCGCCATCATTGCCTATCTGGCGGAGCTAGCCAGATGGGACGTCGGTCCTGTTCTCTGCGGCCCGAGTCGGCTCGGGGTAGGGTGATGATGACGCTTCCTGTTGACGTGGCGGGCTTGTGTCCTAGGTCGGACGACATGGAGGCTCCTCCGAGGTCGAGGTCGAGTCCGTCCTGCATGGCCGAGGCCGAACCTGAGCTCCCGGGTCGGGCGAGGCAGAGGTCGTTCGGCAGAGGCCAGGGCGGAGTCCGAGCCCTGGGTTGGGCGAAGCGGAGTTCATCGTCTTCCGGGGCCTTAGCCCGAGTCCGAGCCCTGGGTCGGGCGGAGCGGAGTTCGCCGTCTTCCGGGGCCTTAGCCCGAGTCCGAGCCCTAGGTCGGGCGGAGCGGAGTTCGCCGTCTTCCGGGGCCTTAGCCCGAGTCCGAGCCCTGGGTCGGGCGGAGCGGAGTTCGCCGTCTTCCGGGGCCTTAGCCCGAGTCCGAGCCCTGGGTCGGGCGGAGCGGAGTTCGCCGTCTTCCGGGGCCTTAGCCCGAGTCTGAGCCTTGGGTCGGGCGGAGCTTCCTCTGGCGCTTTCGGCCAAGCCTGGCTACCCGTCAATCTTACCTTTTGCGTTAAAGGCCCCAGTGATTTGGTCGGTCGGCGCGGTGATTTAGTCAGGGTTACTTCTTATCGAAGGCGTGGCCTCGGGCGAGCCGGAGATGCGTCTGCCGTGAAAGAGGAGGCCTCAGGCGAGACGGAACCATCTCAGGGTCGGCTGCCCTCGCCCGAGGCTAGGCTCGGGCGTGGCGTGATCGAGTCGCTCGTACGGACTGACCCCTGACTTAATCAAACCCATCAGGCCTCTGCAGCTTTATGCTGATGGGGGTTACCAGCTGAGAATTAGGCGTCTTGAGGGTACCCCTAATTATGGTCCCCGACAGTAGCCCCCGAGCCTCAAAGGGAGTGTTATCACTCGCTTGGAGGCTTTCGTCGCACTTTTTTTCAAGGGGACCAGCCTTTCTCGGTGGTACTTTGTTCCGGTGGGTGCGCGCGAGCGCACCCACCGGGTGTAGCCCCCGAGGCCTCGGAGGAGTGGTTTCACTCCTTCGAGGTCTTAATGCCTTGCGTAATGCTTCGGCTGATCTGGTGGTTCCCTCATGCGAACAGGTCGTAGCCCAGGTGCACTGTCGGGGCCCAAGTTCTCGGGCTGGTATGTTGACGCTGTCAACGGTTTGGCCGGAGCCGGGTTTGCGAGAGCAGCCCCCGAGCCTCCGCACAGAGCGAGAGGACGATCAGGGACAGACCCGGCTTTTTTATATACGCCCCTACGTCGCCTTTCCGCAAGGAGGAGGGGGGGAGAGCGCCATGTTACCCTCGATGGGCACCGAACATGGTGTCTCCGGTGAGCTGCAATCGGGTAATCCGAGTGGACGTCCGTGCCCCGTTCGTTGGGGGTCGGCTAGGGGCCCGGAGGCACGCCCAAAAGTACCTGCGGGTGATTTGCCGGACCCGGTCCCCTAGCGACGGGGTCCGAGGGCTCATTGCCTCCCTCCGATGGGATTTCGTTACAGAGTCGTTCCCGCTGGTCTCGGAAATGTCCTAGGGTACCTCGGGAGCGCAGCCCGAGCCTTGGTTATGTATCGAACGTACCCCTGGTCATCCCTCGCTCGGTGTCTGAGGCGACTGTGAACCCTTCGGGGGGCCAGCCTTCGAACCCCTGATCAGTAAGGGGCACGGAGCCCGAGTAGCCTGAGGCGGTCGTGGGACCTTTCGGGGGCCGACCTTCGAACCCCTGACCAGTAGTGGGTGTCGGGCCCACGCGATCTGAGGCGGCTGTTGAACCCTTCGGGGGGCCGGCCTTCGAACCCCTGATCAGTAAGGTGGCTCGGAGCCTAGTTCCTTCGCAGGGAAGGATCCCTTCGGGGTTATCCCCCTTTCCCGGTCCCTGTTGCAAGAGATAGAGAAAGAAGGAAAAGGGAAAAAGGATACGAAACTGAACGTCGTGGCGTACCTTTTTTGGTGTGGCCGTTTTGGCGAAGGCGAAACGTCGCCAGCTGCTCCTGCCAGAAGCGCTGCCCGTCGAGCCGCGGAGTTAATGCGCCGGGGCGAGCGGTCGGCGAGGCTGCCGTTGCGTGCGCGAGCCGTTCGAGGAACGGCTGTTTCGCTTTGCGTTTTTTGGACCCCGCGCCCGGTTCGGGCGGTACGTTGGAACCGCCGTCACCCTGGTCTTTATATACCCCGGAGAGGGTCCGGTGACGGTTCTCGACTCCACTGCTTGTCTCCTTCTTAGGTTTTTTGCAGTCTGAGAGATCTAGCCAGGGAAGAGAAAACCGCCCTCCCCTGTCCTTCGCGCCGCCACCCTTTCTGCTTTGGTGATGGCTGACCGGGGGACCATCATCCCACCGCGCGACCCGTGGCCCTTCTCCACGGTGACGGCGGGCGATCTGGAGGACCTCGTCGGCGAGGGTTTGCTCCGCCCCCTTACCGACGAGCAGCGGCCGGAATGGATTCCTCCCGCGGGTGAAGTCGCTCCATCCCCTCCGCCGGGGTACGTTGTGAGCTTCATCTCCTTCCACGAGCGGGGATTTGGTGTGCCGACGTCGCTTTATGCGGGCCATCCTGTTCCATTATGGGGTGGAGTTGCACAACCTCACCCCCAACTCCATCGCGCAGGCCGCTATCTTCGTGGCGGTGTGCGAGGGGTATTTGGGGATCGCCCCCCACTGGGATTTGTGGACCCATCCTCTTCTTCGCCGAGCTTTTTGCCTCGCCGACGGGGGAGAGGAAGGTCCGCGCAGCGGTGCAGGCCAGCGGCTGCACCCTTTTGTTGAGGCAGTCGCGGTCGTTGCAGTATGTCCCTGCCGTCCTCGCATCCTCCAACAAGGGTTGGCAGCGCCGGTGGTTCTACCTCCGGAACGACGGAGAGTTGCTCCCGCCGTTCTCTCAGCGGGTTGTTACCGCCGCTCCCGACGCCTGGCGCCACGGGACTCCACACGAGAGGCAGAAGAACCTCGAGCCTCTTCTCCAGGCCCTGAAGGTGTTGCGGGAGGAAGGACTCACCGCCGCGGGAGTGGTTGCCGCCATCCACCGTCGGAGGGTGCTCCCCCTGGCGGAACGGCGGCTGTCGCTCTGGGAGATGACCCTGGAGGCCGACTGGGAGGGGTCACGGATGTCCCCTGATCCTCTTCCCCGTGACGCCCTCCAATGGCGGGTGTCGGCCGCGATGGGGAAGCCGGACCCCCACGCCCTCTCCCAACCTCGAATGCGCCCCGACCAGGGGTGCATCGTTCTGGTAAGTGTCCGCTCCTTCCTTCCTCATATACCGGGTTGCTCCCGGTTCTCATGATTGGGTTTCTTTTCCCCTCCCCCTCTTTTTAGGAGGTGGGACGACACAAACCCTCCTTGCCGCGGGTCCCGGAGGACGCGGTGGGTCGGGCCGCGCGGCGGGTCACCGCAGAGGAGGAGAAAAAGAAAAAGGACGCGGAGAAGGCCCGGGCCCGCAAGCGGAGGCGGGCTCGGGACGCCCTGGAGAAACACCGTCGCCAGCAGGAGAGGGAAGGACTCCCCAGGGAGCTGTCGCCGGAGACATCCGATGACGACGACGACGATGATGAGGAGGAGGAGGACGACATGGCCACCCGTCTCGGCCTCAGCCCCAACTCGGGGTGTGGCCGAGAGCTGTCGAGTCAGCCCCCGAGCGGGCCGATGTCATCGGTTCCTGGGGCCGAGACGCCGGATCCCCGACCTGAGGGGCGGGGACAACCTGAGAGGGTACTTGATCCCTCGGCTGGAGGAGCTGACGCGACTCCAGGGAGCCGGGTCGAGGGGTTCGTCCCTCGAGGGCTGTCCCCCGCGCCGGCAGCGCGGGGGAGCGGTCCTCAGGTTGCCATGGCGGCGCCTGGGCAGTCCGCCTCTCGGGCGCCAGGGGCGCCCAAGGCGAGGGCGGTGCCAGGGCTGTCGGCGAGGCGGGCCCCGGCGGTGGTTCCAGGGAGCGGGAGCCAAGAGACCTCCCCCCAGGCACAGTGGATCATGGCCCGGAGCGGGTAAGTACCTTGGAATGTCTCCATCCCGGCGCTTCATTCGTGCATCTTGGCCGTGATTTTCCCTTTCTTCCTTTTTCTTTATTCTCAGCAAGCGGAGCCATGGCCCTACCGACCTGGCGCCCCGGAAGGCCCTTAAGACGGCGTCGGTCCAGGCGCCTGGCTCCATCCCGGGCCCCGCCGCTCAGCCGACCCTTCCGCAGGGCGCTTTGCCGCATGGGGCTCAGGCGTCGCATGTCCCGGGGGAGCAGGTCCCCGAGGCGGGCTCCTCTGCCGAGGCGGCCATCGTGATCGGGGAGGCGGCCGGTGCCGACGCGGTCCCGAGCCCGCCTGCCGGGTCGGCCATGCCGGCGCCTGCCGCCACCGCAGTTGGCATCGCCCCCGTCGGAGAGCATATGGTTGCTGCCGGCGTCGAGACGGCCGCAGCGTCGGCGCCCGGGGCTTCAGAAGAGGTGGGCATGGACGCGCAGTTCATCCAGGCGGGCAGCAGCCTTGTCGCTGTGCGGCGGAGCCCCGAGGCCCGGGGCTAGTTGCTCCGATTCCGGACCCGCGAGGCCCCGGACCCCATCTTCGTTCTTGACGACGAACAGGAGGACCGGTCCTGGGACGAGCTCCGCAATCGTGCGGAAGCAGCGGTGGGGTCGCTCCGATCGTCGCTGGAAGTTCTCTGCGGGGACGTCCCCAAAATCCTCCAGGTAACGGTTTCAGGCATACCTTCTCCTTTCTGTGGGCGTGGCGTTCGTCGTGACGCCTTGTCTTCCTTTCCAGGATCTAACGGACTGGAGCGCCGCCAAGTCGTCATTCATCCGCCGCGAGGTCGACGTCTGGGGCTCGCTGCGGTCCCTGAGGACTTCGCTCGCCGAGGCTACCTCGCGCCTCTCTCAACAGGACGCTAAGATAGCGGACCTCCAGTTGCTCTGTGCTGACCTGAAGGCCGAGGCGGCGGCGGCGCGCACAGAGGCACTACGGCAGCGGTCGGAGCTCGTCCGGGTTGCCGAGGAGCGGGACCAATCTCGGGGGCAGGCTGCCGAGGCCGAAAGCCGGGCCAAGACCCTCGTGGCCGATCTGGCCGCAGCCCAAGTCGCGGCCTCGGAGCAGCGCGTCCGAGTCGGAGGTATGGTTTGACCGTCCTCGGTTCTCGTTCTCGTCCGTTTCTTCCGCTTGTGTTTGAGGTCTTTCTTCTGGTTGTTCGCAGAGCTCGAGTCTGCCCTCGATGAGTCTGCCAAAGCGCTCGCCGAGGCGCTCGCTGGGGCTGCTGAGCAGAGGGAGGCCGATCTCGCGGCCATGTCCGAGGCTATCTCGGATGCCTATCGGACCCTTGGTCCCGGCGACGTCCCTTCAGGAAGCTCCCCCCAAAGCCGTCTTCAAGCCCTAGGGGGTTACGCGCGCGGTAAAGTCCGCGGGGCGCTACACCACGGCGTCAGGCGGGCCTTCGCCGTGCTCGCTTCCCACTACGTCGTGGACCTGGAGCGGGTCAGCGAGGGGTATTGCCTTCCTGACGAAGACGAGGCGGCCCTGGCGGAAGTTCAGCGGCTCGACGCGGTCGCTGCGGGTCCGAGCGCGGCGCTGGCGACCATCTTCGAGGCGGAGATTCTTCCTCCTGTGCCGCCGCCGGAAGCGGAGGTGGACCCTACCGACGGCGGGAGTGGAGCCGAGGGCGCGTCGCCTTCCCAAGGCGACGCCTGACTTTTGTTGGAACAATTCCTGTTGGATGTGCGATTTGCCGCGGCCGCCGAGGCCTGGACATTTTACTTCTCTTGCGCGAAGTCATGCTCTTTTCTGTTTCAATTTGCGTGCCTGGCCCGACTTGTCAACAACAGGGTGATTTCCCGAGCTGGGTCTTTTCTTCGTGGCAGGCGATGAGTGAGGTGTCCCGAGCCCGGAGGCATAGGCGTTCCTCGGCTCAGTCGGTCTCGCCACTTATTTGTACCCAAGTTCGCTCCTCGGGACCCTGCTTCTGACGCATCCGGGAGAACGCAAAAAAAAAACCCCTTCTTGATCGAAAAAAAGAATTTTTTGACGCGGAGAGGCGCATCCAAACTCGACGAGAGGGGTTCCCCCTTTTTAGCCCCCGAGGGAGGGTCGGGCTCCGCCGGGGCGAGGCCGATCCTTACTTGATGACTGACTCTCGTGTGTGAGTGGGGGAAGGGCGTAGCCCCCGAGCGTCGTCCGTGCAGAGGCCATTTGACGAGTCGGGCTCCTGCCCGAATATCCGGCGAGTGCTCGGTGACATCCCTCGGTATGCCAGGCATACCCGAGGGACCCCACGCAAAAATGTCGGCGTTTGCGCGGGGAAAGTCGATGAGTACTGCTTCCTATTTGGGGTCGAGCCCGGAACCGATCCGGATCTGCTTGGAGGTATCGCCGCTGGGGTCGAGAGGGACGGCCTTAACCGTCTCCGCTGGCTCGAAGTTGCCGGCATGCCGCTTCACGTCCGGCACCTCTCGGGAGAGGCTTTCCAGGTCGGCAATGAGGGCCTCGGACTCGGCGAGGGCCTCGGCGTACTCCACGCACTCCACGTCGCATTCGAATGCGTGTTTGTACGTGGGGCCGATGGTGATGACCCCGTTGGGGCCCGGCATCTTGAGCTTTAGGTAGGTGTAGTTGGGGATGGCCATGAACTTCGCGTAGCATGGCCTTCCCAACACTGCGTGGTAGGTTCCTCGGAACCCGACCACCTCGAACGTCAAAGTCTCCCTTCGGAAGTTGGAGGGTGTTCCGAAGCAGACAGGAAGGTCGAGCTGTCCGAGGGGCTAGACGCGCTTCCCGGGAATGATCCCGTGGAAGGGCGCAGAGCCTGCTCGGACGGATGACAGATCGACGTGCAGGAGCCTGAGGGTCTCAGCGTAGATGATGTTGAGGCAGCTGCCTCCATCCATCAGGACCTTGGTGAGCCTGACGTCGCCGATGACGGGATCGACGACGAGCGGGTATTTCCCTGGGCTCGGCACGTGGTCGGGGTGGTCATCTTGGTCGAAGGTGATGGGCTTGTCGGACCAATCTAGGTAGACTGGCGCTGCCACCTTTACCGAGCAGACCTCCCGGCGCTCCTGCTTACGATGCCGAGCCGAGGCATTCGCCGCATGCCCTCCATAGATCATGAAGCAGTCGCGGACCTCGGGGAACTCTCCTGCCTGGTGATCTTCCTTCTTGCCGTCGTCGCGGGCCCTGTCACCCTCTGCGGGTGGCCCGGCCCGGTGGAAGTGACGCCGAAGCATGACGCACTCCTCGAGGGTGTGCTTGACGGGCCCCTGATGGTAGGGGCACGTCTCCTTTAGTGCCTTGTCGAAGAGGTTGGCGCCTCCGGGGGGCCTCCGAGGGTTCTTGTACTCGGCGGCGGCGACAAGGTCCGTGCTGGCGGCGTCGCGTTTCGCTTGCGACTTCCTCCTGCCTTTCTTCTTGGCGCCGAGCGGAGTAGACGCCTCGGGAGCATCTTCCGACGGGCGGCCCTGGGGCTGCTTGTCCTTTCGGAAGATGGCCTCGACCGCCTCCTGACCAGAGGCGAACTTGGTGGCGATGTCCATCAGCTCGCTCGCCCTGGTGGGGGTCTTGCGACCCAACTTGCTCACCAGGTCACGACAGGTGGTGCCGGCGAGGAACGCGCCGATGACATCGGAGTCGGTGATGTTGGGCAGCTCAGTGCGCTGCTTCGAGAATCGCCGGATGTAGTCTCGAAGGGACTCTCTCGGCTGCTGCCGGCAGCTTCGGAGGTCCCAGGAATTCCCTGGGCGCACGTACGTGCCCTGGAAGTTGCCGGCGAAAGCCTCGACCAGATCCTCCCAGTTGGAAATCTGCCCCGGAGGCAGGTGCTCCAACCAAGCGCGAGCGGTGTCGGAGAGGAACAGGGGGAGGTTGCGGATGATGAGGTTGTCGTCGTCCGTCCCACCCAGTTGACAGGCCAGGCGGTAGTCCGCAAGCCACAATTCCGGTCTCGTTTCCCCCGAGTACTTCATGATAGTAGTCGGGGGTCGGAATCGGGGCGGAAACGGTGCCCGCCGAATGGCTCGGCTGAAGACCTGCGGACCGGGTGGTTCGGGCGAGGGACTCCGATCCTCCCCGCTATCGTAGCGTCCCCCACGCCTGGGGTGATAACCTCGGCGCAACCTCTCGTCGAGGCGGGCCCGACGGTCGCGATGAGGGTGCTCGTCGCCGAGGTGGCCCGGGGCAGCAGGCGCGATGTTGCGCGTGCGCCCGGTGAAGACCGAGGCTTCCCGCGTGAGTCGGGAAGTCGCGGCACGAGGTTCCGAGGGGTACCCCTGCCTTCGGGAGGCAGAGCTCTCGGCCCGCCGGGCCGCAGCGCCTTCCAGGAGATGCTTGAGCTCTCCCTGGATTCGCCGACCCTCGGTGGTTGATGACTCCGGCATCGCGCGGAGGAGCATCGCTGCGGCGGCCAGGTCCTGACCGGTTCCGCCGGATGCGGGTGGCGGTCTGTCCCTGGCATCGTTAGCGATGCGGTGCTGGAGGCCTTGGGGCAGGTGACGTATTCCTCCGGCCGGGGGCTGGCTCGCCCATACCTGCCCGATGTTCTGGCGGATTGCCTCGAGCGCTCCTGCTCCCTCATCGAGCCCGGCCTGCGCCCCGCGGACTTGCTTGAGCCGTGGGTCGTGACCCCCCGCCGGAACGGGGACCACAGCTAGCTCCCGCGGGATGTCGGCGCGAGGCGCTGGCCTAGGGGGATCACCATCCTCCGGCATGCCGAGACAGCCGCCTCCGGAGGGATTCCCCAGCTCGACATGGAAACATTCGCGGCTCGGGCCGCAGTCCTTGTCGCCAATGCTGCGGCTGCCGTCGGAACAGTCGGAGAGGCAGTAGTTGCATGCGGTCATGAAGTCCCGCATGGCACTGGGGTTGTCAGATCCAGAGAAATCCCAGCAGATGCTGGGGTCGTCATCTTCCTCAGACCCAGAGGGTCCATAGGTCGAGACACCCGTCAATCGGTCCCAAGGCGACCGCACACGAAACCCCAGAGAGGTTGCACTCGCCTCAGTGTGAGCGCCCGCCAAAGCGAGGTTGCTAGGCGGGTTGAGGCCGAGTCGAAATGACAAAGGATGGGAATCAGCCCGTACCTTTTGGTCGACGAGGATCGACGAAGTGGCATCGGGGGCTGATCGTGCTGTCGTCCTGGGTGCGAGGGCGACGTCCTGCAGGCCCTCCGTGAGCGCGCTGGCGTCGTCCACTTGCTCGGGATCGGCGTGTCGCGGGGGGGCGGCGCTCGCCTTCGCCTCAAGCGCGTGGGTGATGCCTGACGCATCCTCCGTTGGGGCGTTGGGGATGTCGATTTGCTCGACAGTCGACTGAGCGCAGCCTCCCGCTTGGTTTTGGTTCCCCCGCCTCCTCCTCCGATGGCGAGGGAGAGGACGGGGTGAACTCGAAAGTTGTCCTTCCCCCACGCGGGAAAGACGTCGTCGATTCCGCCGCCGGCGGGCGGGCTGTCCGCCACCGTTGTCGCTGTCGCGCGGCGGTGGAAGGAGTATCATGTCGTAGCTGCCGTCGAAAGACATGAACTCGAGACTCCCGAAACGGAGCACCGTCCCGGGTTGAAGAGGTCGTTGGAGACTGCCCATCTGGAGCTTGACGGGAAACTACTCATCAACACGCAGCGTGCCCCTACCTGGCGCGCCAACTGTCGGCGTTCCGAGACCGGGGGGTCCCCGAGCCGACGAGTGAGTGTGCCGCGTGCCCCAGCCCAGATGGGTCGAGCACGTGGGCGAGCGCGAAGGGGAGAGAGAGAGAGAGAGAGCGAGGTGGTCGGAGCCGGGTCGTGAGGGAGTCAGAGAATCCCGCGGCCTTCGTGTTCGTCCCGCGCCCAGGTCGGGTGCGCTTGCAGTAGGGGGTTACAAGCGTCCGCGCGAGGTGAGGGGAGCGAGCGGCCCCGAGAGAGCGCCTGCCCCTGCCCTTCGTCCCCGCGAGGCCAACCTCCTCTAAGAAGGCCCTGGTCCTTCCTTTTATAGGCGTAAGGAGAGGATCCAGGTGTACAAATGGGGGTGTAGCAAGGTGCTACGTGTCTAGCGGGGGAGTGCTAGTGCCCTAAGTACATGCCAAGGTGGCAGCCGGAGAGATCTTGGCACCCAGCTAGTGTGGCGTCGTGGCTGTCGGAGAAGCGATGGAACCGGACGGAGGGACACCTGTCGGAGTGGTTGGGCCCTTGCTGACGTCCCCCTGCTTTCGTAAGGGAGCTGGGAGCCGCCGTCGTCATGGTCCAGCGGGGCGCCATCATTGCCTATCTGGCGGAGCTAGCCAGATGGGACGTCGGTCCTGTTCTCTGCGGCCCGAGTCGGCTCGGGGTAGGGTGATGATGACGCTTCCTGTTGACGTGGCGGGCTTGTGTCCTAGGTCGGACGACGTGGAGGCTCCTCCGAGGTCGAGGTCGAGTCCGTCCTGCATGGCCGAGGCCGAACCTGAGCTCCCGGGTCGGGCGAGGCGGAGGTCGTTCGGCAGAGGCCAGGGCGGAGTCCGAGCCCTGGGTCGGGCGAAGCGGAGTTCATCGTCTTCCGGGGCCTTAGCCCGAGTCCGAGCCCTGGGTCAGGCGGAGCGGAGTTCGCCGTCTTCCGGGGCCTTAGCCCGAGTCCGAGCCCTAGGTCGTGCAGAGCGGAGTTCGCCGTCTTCCGGGGCCTTAGCCCGAGTCCGAGCCCTAGGTCGGGCGGAGCGGAGTTCGCCGTCTTCCGGGGCCTTAGCCCGAGTCCGAGCCCTGGGTCGGGCGGAGCGGAGTTCGCCGTCTTCCGGGGCCTTAGCCCGAGTCCGAGCCCTGGGTCGGGCGGAGCGGAGTTCGCCGTCTTCCGGGGCCTTAGCCCAAGTCCGAGCCCTGGGTCGGGCGGAGCTTCCTCTGGCGCTTTCGGCCAAGCCTGGCTACCCGTCAATCTTACCTTTTGCGTTAAAGGCCCCAGTGATTTGGTCGGTCGGCGCGGTGATTTAGTCAGGGTTACTTCTTATCGAAGGCGTGGCCTCGGGCGAGCCGGAGATGCGTCTGCCGTGAAAGAGGAGGCCTCAGGCGAGACGGAACCATCTCAGGGTCGGCTGCCCTCGCCCGAGGCTAGGCTCGGGCGTGGCGTGATCGAGTCGCTCGTACGGACTGACCCCTGACTTAATCAAACCCATCAGGCCTCTGCAGCTTTATGCTGATGGGGGTTACCAGCTGAGAATTAGGCGTCTTGAGGGTACCCCTAATTCTGGTCCCCGACACCATTAGTCCACAAGGTTATTATGGTATCCTAGCCCTGGGGGATTGTGATATCCTGGCCCAAGGCTTAGTAAAATTAATAGATTACTCATATCGACAAGGTGCATCTTCTTTTTTGAAAGACTATCTCGAAAGAACCTCCAAGTTAAGCGTGCTTGGCTTGGAGCAATTTGGGATTGGTGACCGACTGGGAAGTTTTCTCGGGTGTGCATGAGTGAGGACAAAATGCGCACAAAAACTTGTGTTGGTCTGTGCGAACAATATATGATACTAGAGAGCTACTAGGAGTAAGTATCATCGGTCCGGGAGTGGACGAGGTGTTACAGAAACAAATGGACTCACGTTCGGTGTGTGACAGACCATCACAGGAAGGGGTCTGCCCCTTATACTATATAAACCCCCAAGAAATCCACATGGATTACTCGAGGGCTCGGGTGCTACATTAAACAGATGTCTTGCGCTCACACCAGGAGACAAACCACACAAGGAAAGCCTTTGTGCAACTCCAAGGAGTTACACAAATGCCCGAGGGGCTGCTGTTGGGAACCTAGGAATAGGGTACCCAAAGAAGGCCCAAAGACCTCCCAAAAACGACCTGCCTGCCAGGCTGTTTAGTTGGAAGGCCCAAAAGGCCACCCGGGGACGGCCTGCAAGTCGACTGGCCCACTAAACAAATGTCCACGGAGCAACCCAGCGAGGCGAGGCTGTCGAGCAACCCGCCCGTCGAGCAACACAACAAGGCAAGGATGTCGACCAACCTACCCGCCAACCAACCCGACGAGGCGAGATTGCCAACCAACTGGCCTGCCCAGTGACCTGACAAGAAGACAACTGGCTCTTAGGGGGAGTCGGCCTGGTACTACCAAGCCACGCTGACACGACGGGATGCTCGAAATGTAGAAGTGGCAGTGAGGGGTCTCTCTCAAACACGACAACAGATACATATCCATGCTAACCCATGGGATCGGATGACCCCTGTCGTAGAAACCTCAGCATTGGGATCTCTACAGTGACCTATATACTAGAGGGGATAGGGAAATACACCATACCACGTGTGCGTCTACGTATGATGAAAGATGATGCTAGGGGGATGACGAAAGATGAAGTTGTACTGAATACATCCCTAAACCACTCCTTGAGCTCACTCAACAGAACCTACCAGGCACTGCCATGTCTAAATCAAAGTTGCTACAGGAAGGCAGATAGGATGTGATGCTATACCGAGGGTACGATGGCGCACTCCTCGGTAGATGACTCCATAGAGGTACGAGGCCCGGAAGCGGAAGGCCGAACTCCACCCTAGTAGAATACTAGTCCTCATTATAAACGCCTACCCTTGGGCTATAAAAGGGCAAGACAACCCCCATCCAAACATCATCCCATATCTCTACGACTTCACACAAGCACCCAGATGTAACACGTTCCAAGCAATACCACGATCAGCACTGCACTGGACTAGGGCTCTGGCCTGAACCGGTATAATCGACTTGCCTTAGATCCATCCTCGAGCCCCCTGTAGCTCACCATTCGGAGTGAGTCCACGCTAACAGCCCCGCTAAGCACAAATCTTATTGTCCTCGGTTCCATAAACCACGACAATATGCTACAAATTGACCCTTTGAGACTAATATGTTTGCTTGAGTTGTGTTGAAGTAGTCTCAAAGGTGGATTGAAAGGGAAAAGGTGGACATGGACAAAGAAGAAGACTTCCATTGCATAATGGTACCATTGTATATTGTTCCAAGTTGCCCTTGGTGTTTCATTGCCTTTTGCTCTTAATTTGCTATTTTTGGTGAGGCAATGAGGTTAAAGGCCACTAGTTTCTCCGTTTTGGTGCTTAATGCCAAAGAGGGAGAAATTAAGGCCAAATCAATTGGACCAACCATCACTTAGAGTTTTTAAAAGTTCGAGTTCTAAACTTGTCTTTTTTATCAAAACCATCTTGACTGCAAAGAAGAACTCTCCTATTGCAAAACTATTCTCTTATGGGGGAGAAATCTTTCTTATGGGAAAAGGGGGAGATTTTGGTATTTTACCAAAACTAGTCTCTAAAAATGGTTTGAGTTGCAAAACTAAAGAGTTTTGACTTAGAAGTGAGAAAAATGAGTTTAATTGCAAAATTCAAAACGAGTGGTAGCTAAATGATCAAAATACGCCAAATCCTATACTTATTCAATCGATTTTTAGTTTGACTTCAATTTTGCAAAAGTTGGTTCATATTTGGTTAAGTTAGTGTATTTTGAGTTGCTTTAGGTGTGTTGGCATAAATCACCAAAAAGGGGGAGATGGAAAGGGAAATGTGACATTCGGCCATTTCTAGTTGTTTTGGTGATTAAGTGCTCAACACACCACTTTGGACTAACACTCTTTGTATGAGCATAAGCACAGGTGTAGAAGAGAGCAAATTGAAGACATCAAGTCCAAAAGAGCTCAAACATGGACACAAATATGCAACCTTGGTATAATGGTATAATTGTGAGGTTTACACTTTTAATATGTTGCATAGGTCCTCTATAATGTTTCTAGTACTTGTGTTTGGGCTCTAACACATCTTGTAGAGAAATGCACTTTTTGGGCTTGAGTTTGCACATGTTGCAAATCCTTTTGAAAAGATGAGAAAAAGGTATGATTCTATCACTTAGTCAATTGTTTTAGTTGCTAACTATGTTTGTCCAAGTGCCAGGTATCATATCAACTCAAGTCAAAAGAAGCCAAAGGAATTTAGCACAAAAGAGGAGAGAGTGGGTAGGTCTAGGCAGTACCGGATAGTCTGGTGCCACCCCGCGGACAGTCTGGTGTGCACCGAACAGTCTGGTGGCTGTACGACCGAAATACCCAGCATCGACCTTGGTTGGGCCTCGTCGGCTAAAATTCACTGTATAGTCCGGGCTCATCGCCAAACAGTCCGATGTGATAGGCATCCAACGGCTATTTGGCCACGTCAGTAGACTCCAATGGCTAAGTGGGTCACCGGATAGTTTGGTGCCCCCACCGGACAAGTCCGGTGCCCACCCAAAATGGAAGGCAGCCAATCACCTGATCATGTGATCGTTGCAACCGAAGTTGTCGGGTGTGCAATATTTGACAGTCCGCTGCACCAGTGGACAGAAGGCAATCTTTAGTTTCCAAAGGATGGAGCAACGAATCCTTAGCCCCTTGGGGCTATAAAAGAGGCCCCTAGGGGCCTCTACCAGGACACCAAGCATTCTAAGAGCACTCTACAACTCTAAGACTCTATAACCACGATGTTCTAGTGTTTGAGAGAGATTTGAGCACATTTCCGAGCTGTCACTCTATCGGTTTGTTCTTGCGCTCTCTTCTTTGCTTGTGTATGTGTTGTTGTTGTTGTGATTGTGCTCTTGTGTGCGTGTTCTTACTCCCTCCCTTACTCCAGTTTTGATTGTGATCATTTGTGTAAGGCATGAGAGACTCCAACTTGTGGAGATTCCTCACAAACGGAATCAAGATATAAGGAAGACATATGTGGCACTCAAGTTTGATCTTTGGATCACTTGAGAGGGGTTGAGTGCAACCCTTGACCAAAGGCGATCACCTCAACATGGAGTAGGCATTGGCCAAACCACTGGAAAAATCGCTATGTATCTTGTCCACTTTACTTTATTCAATTCATGTCTTTCTTAGTGCTCATATTCACTTGTGATATTGCTCCTAGCTTAATACTTATATTAAGAGAGCAATCAAGTAAAGAGTTCTCTTCTCATCTGAACTTGGTTTTAATTCACTCTAACTCATTGATTAGACCAAGTTTGTGTTGTTTGAAGCAAGTTTTGCAGGATCATCTATTCACCCCCTCTAGGTGCTCTCACAAAGCTCAATGTCATTGTTAGGAATCCTATACCACCACCATATGTGATGAGCTGAGTAGATTGACTCTGGAAATTGTTCCCCTGAGCACTCTGAATCACATCTCTGTACAGACAACCTTACAAGATTAGATCATCATGGCTCAACTTAGTGATAAGGGGGTCTAGATAATTAAAGAAAAGCTGTCTCAAAAGGAGAAGAAGTATAAGTGTTTTTGCCAAAACAAAAAAGGGATTATGTGGTTCTAAGCTCGACTTGTTGTTCCCAAGGATTTGGATCTCTGAAAACAAATTTTGGAAGAGGCACACTTGTCCAAATTCTCAATTGATCCTAGAAGCAATAAGATGTATCAGGATCTCTAATCCCTGTATTGGTTGACCAGAATGAAGAGGGAATTGCAAAATATGTCTCCGAGTGTGATACCTGTCAACGTATCAAGGCAAGTCACTTAAAGGTAGTTGGTACCTTGCAACCACTACCTACACTATCGTGGAAGTGGGGTGACATAAGCATGGAATTTATTGTTGGATTGCCCAA
The DNA here is from genome assembly GCA_029449295.1 of Zea luxurians. NCBI lineage: Eukaryota > Viridiplantae > Streptophyta > Magnoliopsida > Poales > Poaceae > Zea > Zea luxurians. The sequence goes on along the minus strand of JAOPSE010002621.1, from coordinate 43,623 downwards.
TAATTCCCAGCACCATTACTCTACATGGGTTATTGTGGACAGATTAATCAAGGACGCTCATTTCCTACCTATGCATACTACTTACTACCAGTAAATATGTATTGTTATACATTGATCACATTGTTTGCCTACATGGGGTACCTAAAACCATTATCTCATATAGAGATGCTCAATTTATTGCTCGATTTTGGGAGCAGTTACAGGAAGCACTTGGTTCCACCCTGATTAGAAGCTTTGCCTACCATCCACAGATAGATGGCCAGACCAAAAGAGTCAATCAAATTATTGAAGACACGCTGAGAGCTTGTGTGATACACTATGATAAAAATTGGGATAAACGTCTCTCTCTGGTAGAATTCTCCTATAACAACATTTACCACACAAGTCTGAAGATGGCACCTTTTGAAACCTTGTATGGTAGGAGATGTAGAACCCCGCTAAGTTGGTCACAAGCTGGAGAAACGGAAGTCTTTTGGCCTGATTTGGTAATTGATGCTGAAGAAAAAGTTAGGGTCATCACGAATAATCTCGAAGTCGCCTAGGCCAGACAAAAGAGCTATCATGATAAGAGGAGAAAACCCCTATAATTTGAAGTGGGAGGTCATGTGTACCTTAAAGTCTCCCCAACTAAAGGTGTGCATGTTAGAAATATGCCCTAGAGATAATCATAGAGATGAGCATATTTCTTTGTATCCATGATATATATTGCTTAATTGAATATTCATGAAAGACACCTTGTATTGATTAGCAATTATGTGAATTGTTTGTGAGATTCTTTACTTGTATGGTTATTCTAAATAGTGTCCCTGGTCAGAATCGAAGACTAGCACATGTATTAGTTCATGACTATGTTTCACAATTTATGGACATGGAGATGTCAAACTAATAATGTGGGTGCATGTATGACATGAGGCTGGACAGACCCAACGTGAGATATTGTAATATAGTTCTCTTTTTGCAACATGTATACGGTGTCCTTATACTTGAGATTGTCGCATGTTCTCAAGATGTGAATTGACCTACTTAGGGGCTATCAAATGCTACGTCATAACTAGGTACTAATAAAGATAGTTTTGGGTTTGTCAGAGAGCATGGTTTGAGGCATGGCCAGTCAAGATGGAATTTGTCCCTCTCTTCTCGAGAGAGATATCTTTCAGCCCCATTGAGTGATTGGATCAAGAAATGCATGGCCTTGCTAGTGTTAAGTGTTAACCTTGAAAGGATTCTAATTCATAGTATCGAGAAAGAGAGGTCAGCTTAGAGCCAGACTAAATATCGTGAGACAAAGGGAACAACACGTACATAATGTTGCAAGGTTCGCCTGATATGACTTTACGTGTGCATAGGAGTTGACATGTCTCGCTAGTGGCCGTTGTTAATTATTGGGCCAAGTAAGAGTACTTGGGCCATGTTTATGTGTACGTGAACCTATAGGGTTACAATTTATGGGGAAGGAAGCCTAACTCGGATAGGATCTAAATTAGACTGGGTTTAGGGTTGCTGGTGGGCCTCGAAGTCAGAAGCCCCCAGAAAGCCTATATAATGAGGGATGGCGGTGGTTAGAATTAACCAAACTCACCACCAGCAAACTAGCTGTCGCGCCCCTCTCGTCCTCGGCAAGCTGCCGTCACGAACCTAGCAGTTTAGTACGAGGCGCTTCTTCTCAATACGTGTGGATACCTTGGAGTGTTGCATCCGGAGCACTAGGATGAACCGCACGAGGACGTGAAGGACGCCGATGACTGCACTACACTGATCGACGTGTTCGTCTACATTGAGACAACTTCCGCTGCCCGCATCTAGTGGTAATTCCATGACCTATAACAACAGTAGATCTTGGTTTTATGAGGTCAAAAATTTTATTTTGCGCTAGCATAGCCTCCCTATAATCCTATAGTCTTGACGAAGAAATGTTCCAAGATCCCTCAGAGCTCCCATTGAAATCACTGCCCTAAAGAGACGACATGAGTGTGAAGAATAAGCGGTGACATGAGGAGAGAGAGAAGGAAAGCTGCAAGGATTAAAGGGCTCGCACCCAGACTCGAATAGGCGTTGTCGTAAGGGCCTTAAAGCTGGGGCGCAGTCATCTGTAGAACGATTGCCCGAATCCATGAAAGACTAAAATAGAGGAAAGAGAATGCCCTCTTCCTACCAAGAGAGAGCCAACGAAGAAGACAACACCAAAAAGCTCTCATTTATAAAGGGAGACGCAAGAAGGCAAAGTAGCATGTAGCTCAATCTGCACTCTTAAGGAAAGGGTGCGATACGAAGCCTGATCTCTTCCCTGGAATAGCCAAAGAAAATGGGTCCCGCAAATCTTACCAATCTCCCAAATATGAGACACATAACCCAAAATTCAAGGCGAGTGTCGCCTAACTCAAGCAAGCCACCAAGGGCAGACACTCTCCCTCGAGGGCTACTATTGGGGATAAGATCCCTAGACTCATGAGGCCCTTGAGTCAGTGGAAGGATGGAGGAAGAGTCCGACCCATAAGGACCCACTCTCAAGTAACCCTGAGGCACTGAATCAGGGGTTGGGCGAGGCGGAGCTAGAAGGGGGGTTGGGCGAACTAAGAGGAAGCCACTCGAGTGGACTCCACACCCAGTCTAGGACTGCCCCATCATAAATGACTAACCATATTAAATACGTCCAGCACCAAGCCATGGTGAGGAAGTCGTTCCTCCTTCCACTCAAGACATGCGAACCTGGGCCAGAACCCCACTCATAACCTATGAGGTCGTAGGCCTATAACTCATTCATGGCCTACCAAGCCTATGTCTGAGTCCCTTGGCAAAATATAGGACCCGCAACATGACGAGCTGCACCGAGGCTCAGGCTACGAAGGCTAGGGGTCAAGATGACACAAGAAAAGTAATGATGACGCCTGAGTCCTTCACCGCCCATGTGCAACCAGACTTAAAGAGTCTGACTAGAGAGCTCAGACGATCGAGGCGATTACCGACTGACACGTTTCTACCAGGGGTAAAACACTCCGTTCTACCCCAACACAGTAACTCCTTCAACGATAAGCCACTGGTAACCAGGCCCCTCCTTGGTCTATCAAACGGGAGGGTCAATAACAACCTAGAGAGAGAAATGCCATGAGGACGACACACACGACAGAGCGGTGATACCTTCACGACTTAGCTAGGTAGTGAACACTCTATACGTAATCCATTAGAATCCACTACGCACAAAGACTTGGGAACTCTTCCCTCTCTCGCCTGCTTGTAACCCCTACTATGAGCATTGAGCAACAAGGTGTCGTTAGCGCAAGTCGCCGAAGACTGGATGTAGGGACATTTTGCCCAAAGCAGTATAAATCCTGCACCCACTGAGCACATCATACGGATCCGAAACGCGCATACACAAATTTACTCGTTGGTGCTAGTTCGAAACATGGACACCCCCTCTAGGCACCTCTCAACTAGTACCCACATAAACTATGTATGGTAACGAGGAATTCCTTGTTGAGGAATAGCTCCCCATCCTAGTCCCAACGATGAAAAAAATTTCCCTGTTAGGATCCCTATGAACGGTTGTGGGGGACATTTTTCCCATCTCTGTTCCCTGTGGGGATAAATCCCTAACAGGGATCCATGTCCCCGCTTAAATTATAATTAGGACATATGTCCTTTTTTTATTAATGCAAAACGTTGTCACTTATACACATTGTTAGATGTAAAAACTCCCATGTACATCAAAATGAACACATTTGTACAATGAGTGATCTCTTGACAAGGTAATTATTTATTTTTTTCATTAAATATCACATGAAAACATCATCACATACAAGTTTAATGGGTCCCCGTGAGGAGCAGGGATGGGGAATGCTTACCCGTCCTCGTCCTCGTTTATCCGCAAGGGGAGAATTTTTCCCGTTTACATCCCATGGGGACGAAAATTCCCCATCCTCATCCTCCAATGGAAGAATTCTCTACGAAGAATCGGGGATTGGCCCCCATTGCTATATCTGTTTTCTACTCCAATAAAGCACCAGTTTCGACACTCGTCCTGTGTAAACACTTTTTAAAAAACCCATTGCATTTTCAAAATCAACTCGTAGTCCAACTTATCTCGCATAGATAAAATCTATCCATCATAAGCGTTGCCTCCGTGTCAGCCACAAGCTCTACATCTCACCACCCACAACACTTGCTATGTGTAACAACCCTGCATCATGCGCTGAGACGCGAACCCTAGCCAAGATTAGATCCAAGGCAAGCACCACCACTGGAGGAGGGAAAGGAAGAGGATGACATAATGTTGTTGGCTCTCATCTTCCCTTTCCTAGCGCTAGTGTCGATGACCCATCAAGAGCGAGAAGCCTGCCGTCAAGACGATGGAAGGGGCGACAGAGGAGAACGATGATGCTAGCAAGGGGTCCAACAACAGGTTCAGGCCGATGTGTGTGTTCTACGGGAGTTGACGTTGCGGTCGAGCTCGGCAAGGAGTTGGTTAGTGAGCACCCGCACACACACCTCTGCATGGTATGGTGCCTCCGTTTAGTTTGTAGTTTGTTCTATTTAGTTCATCAACTAGAATACATGACTGTGAAAGAACGTCGCACAGGTGTTGAGGAAGGTGGATTTGGTGTATGGTGCAGGCAGTCTGGGGCTCATGGAGGTGGGTCTCCAAGGCCATACACAAGATGGGTGTTGGAGCGGGGGCCGAACTTGACCTCGATCTATCTAACCCGACTACAACCAGACATTTCTTACACAGGAGAATCAGACGAGGGCACATTGGCTTCGATGCACAATAGTCTCTGAACGACTTCTCACAAGGGAGTCAAGCGGAGGGCCCTAGTCATCCCCTAAGGAATTTCATCGACAGTTGAGCCCATACCACACAAATTCAAGGACATGACTTTGCTGAGCCATCGGAGGCCCTGCCTTCGATGGTGACTTCACAGAATCATCGTATCAAAAATTAATTCTCATCATGTTCGTTGATTAAAGTAAAGAACTAGCATGTAGCTGATTATAATAGCCCAACTCAGAAAGGTAATCAAGGATAGGATAAATAGAAAGCTAGTCAATCCTTAAGTTAATCATAGTATGCGGGGAGTGAATTATAAATTAAATAGGATATAATAGGTCATAGTGTGCGTAGGGGCACTAACAAGGATTAGTCGGAACCTTGCGTGGTTTCAGATACCTAGGTAAAAATACCGACGTCATCCACGAGAGTTTGCATCTCTACCTTGCTCTTTACCTTTTGCATTAAATTAAGTATTTAAGTTTCAATCTTGTCTTTGTGGTTAGATTAATTAAATTGGAACTTAGCCTTTTGCGGTAGAGATAGCAACACTTAGACAAAACCTAGTTTGCACATTCTAGATTGTTTATTTGCATAGGTTTTGCTCTAGGGATTTATTTGTGGCCTAGTTTAGAAAGAGTTTTTAGAAGTCCTAATTCACCCCCTCTTAGGCGTCACTGTTTCCTACAGTGGTATCAGAGGCCGGTTTGGCTCATTTATACCGTTTTTGCTTCACCGCTAATCGAGCCGATGCTTTTTAGAGGAAGGGATGGATACCCATAGGCCACCACACTTCTACAGCACTAACTCCCCGTATTATAGTGCTAGAATGGCTTGTTACCTAGAAGCGATTGATCTAGGTGTTTGGAGAGTCACTCGTGACAGAATGAAACCACCTAAAAATCCTGAGAAACCCACCATGAGTGAGAAAAAAGAAATTCATTTGGATGCTAGAGCAAAAAATTGCTTGTATGAACCTTTTAGCATCAAAATTTTCAATCAAGTTTTTACATTAAAAACTGCTAATGAGATTTGGCTAAAATTGCATGAGCTCCATGACGGCACATCCAATGTCTGTGAGCAAAAACATTGTCTAGCTTTAAATGATTATAATTCTTTTGCCATGAAAGAAAAATGAGCTTGTTAGAGACATGTACTCTCGTTTAAATCTAACTATCAATGAGCTCAATTCTATTAGCATTAATAAGCTAGGTGATGCGAACATTGTGAGGAAGATTATCTCCCTACTACCACAACAAAAATATGGGAGCATCATGCTTTTTAGCCAAATTGCAGCATTTGAGATGTCGCAAAAAATGGAGGACTTAAGCCAAATGACCCCGACATCTTCACAACATGGAGGACTTGAGTCAAATGACCCCAATCATTGCAATTGGAAAAATTGCGGCATTTGAGATGTCACGAAAAATGGGTCGACAAGAGGAGCTAACTTCTTCAAGGCCATATGCTTTTGCATGTGATGAAAACATCAAAGGAAAGAAGAAGGCCCCCACTCCAAGTTCCTCAAGTGAAGAAGAGGAAGAATAAGAAAGTGATGATGATGAAGATAATCGGCCATCAACATCATCCTTCGAGGACGAAGAAATAATCCGACGTGTCGGAACGGTAATGGGGTTGATCCGCAAGATTAATCTAATGGGTGTGCCTCTTCAGGTCAAGGATCTTTTCTTTAACATTGACAGGAAAAAAACAAAGAAAGAGAGGATGCTTCTCATGTGCGGAGATGGGCCACTTCAAGGATAGTTGTCCAAACATGGCCGAACCCACAAAGGGGAGGAGCAAAGGCAAGGCGCTTACAAGTGTCAAAACTTGGGATGACTCTTCAAGCAAAGATGAACCTCCAAGGACACACAACCACTGATCCTCATTACGCTCATCACGGTCATCACGCAAGTGCCTTATGGCAAGAGGTAATATGAGTATCCCATCCTCTAGTGATGACAGTAGTAGTCATGATGATGAAGTTGAGGGAAAGCCCTCCTTAGAAGAGCTTGCGGAAGCCGTTAAATTTTTTGAGAATGTATGAACTAAACAAAAGGCTCAACTTAAAACATTGAAAAATAAGTTGATTATCTCTCAAAATGATTATAAATGTTTGCTAGAAAAATTTGAAACATTTGTAAATTTAAATTGTGAGCTAACAACTAAAATTGAGCAATTAGAATCTAATGCTCCATCCTCAGCTACCGATGATGGCCTTATCTATACTACTTCTTAAGACTCCACTGTAGGCGTTCACAGTCCGTGCGCCATGTTCTGCCTCCTCCCACCGCGCGTCCGCGTCCGCAGCTCCCATCGCCGCAATCCGCGCCCGCAATCCCCTCCCGTCGCCGCAGCAACCCACACTAGCTCTCCTACCCCTGCCACCGCCCCCTCGCTCTCCAGCCCCAGCCCCTGTGCGCCCACCATGGCACGCACGGTGAGCGAGCCGCAATAGCCCATGCTACCTCTCTTGCCCCAGCCACCGCCCCCCGCTCTCCATCCCCTGCCCCCTGCGCGCACGACGGAAGGATGCCTTCCATGGTAGGCGAGATCTCCAGCCATGGTAAGCGGGATTCCTTCCATATTTGTTGTGTGTGCGAGATCCGTGGCAGCCATGGCCCTAAACCATGCCCCCCTTGTCCGCCCCCATTCCAAAATCGACATTGGTGGGTGAGATCCGGGGCAGCCATCGCCCCCAACAGGAAGCAAGGCGATCGACGAAGGGAGACGAAGCTCAAAACGACACCTAGAGTGACTCCAGAGGAGGTTTACCTGTGCATCCTGCTTCTGCCTTGTCTTGTGGCTCGAAGAGGGAGAGGACCGAGGATGTAGTATAGGTACAGCCATCGGCTAGGGCCTTCACAGTCGTCTCGTCCAACTAATCCGCTCGCATATACCAGCAAGCCACGCAGCCCACGGTTATGGTCTTGGTGGGCGAGATCTGAGGCAGCCATCACCCCCAACCATGCATCCTTGTCCACCCCCATTCGAAAATCGGTTAGCCACTGGTATTAAAAGGAGTCGAGGCCTCCAACCAACCACCACTCTGCATGCATCTTCCCTGTCCTCCGATTTGCCGACGTTCTGTTCAACTCATTAGGTGCGTCAACACTGAAATCCACTCTTACGGTCATATTTTGGTATTGCATTAGAGTTTGCAGCGTGAATCAGGGACATCCAATGTTGTTAGATCTATTAATGCGGTGTGCTCTGTCTTATTTTTATCCTACAAGTCATTTCGAGATATGTGGTTGCTGATCAGATGCGGGCAATGTCAATTTTTTATTGAAGTTGTTAACTTGACACTCATTCACCTTCTGGACTGAAAACCAAGACAGTACTATATCTATTTAGTTAAACATATATTACTTGGCTGCTAACACAACTAAGAGAAATACTGAAAATCAATCCTTCAGTCTATCCTTTCATAGGATTTTAATTTGTGCATGACAGAGAGTTTTACATGTCAGAAATTTATAGATGTCAGAGAGTTCATTGCAGTTCATCTCCTTCACGGCATCTTGCATATTTTTCTCTCTTTCAGCTGGTTACAGTAACAAGGGACCACCATTTTGATGCAAAGATAAGCATCTGCATTTTACTCGAGTTACATGTCACTGCTACCCCTTAATCCTGAGAGAATAACTATCTGTCATGAATAACTATCTGCAAAAAATCAACTAACAATCTCCTTTTGGTTATCTAAGTATTTGGTGATGCTTTCTTTTTAAGGGTTTGCAACTGACGGTGGTTTCATATATCTTCATCTATTATGCAATATTTTATAGTAGCATGTTTGGATACAATCTAAGTTCTTTCAAAATCTTTTAATTTCCAATCATATGTGTTGGGGGCCTTCGTCCTCCGAAGGTCCTCAAAAACATGATTTGACAATGTTTTCCAAGTGGATTATATGAACAGGTATTTTCGGATTCAGAATTATGGATATGGAGCACGACCAGGACGAAGCCTGAACCAGACGAAGGTCGAGGGCGGCCGAAGCTGTGCGCAGGGAAGCTTCGGCGCGTTGGCATACGAGAGAACCGACTTAAAGATGAAAAGACTTCGGGGGCCTCGACAGATTTCCATAAACTGTTAACAAATGTAATGGACATGAATGTAATTTTACGTGGGCTGCGTCCCGCGTCTATAAATAGATGAACAGTACTCCCGTACTGTTCACGCTGACTTGGCATTCTGCTTTTGCATCACGCTTGTATTCTATACCTTCTTTCAGGACCGAAGGTACATTTGTAATTTGAAATCATTTCTATTTTTCCATGTTAATAAAATAGAAATGATTTTATGCTGTTTATATTATATTTCGTGCTTTATATGAGTCCTTCGTCATTACTCGTTGTAGTTACGAAGGTATGTCCCTTATAACCTTCGTCCGAAACTCATTATTTCCCGAAGGGACATAATGTTTCGAAGGACGAAGGACTTTAACATTTAACACTTTTTATGTTGCCTTGTTCTTAACCCTTAGCATTTGAGAACAAGTCCCCAACATTGGCGCCCACCTCCGGTGAACTCACTTCCACTTCGAGCTTTTTTGAACACCTTCGGAAGCTATGGCGCCGAAGAAAGCTTCAGCGACTGGGGCTTCAGCACTGCAACCGCTGGACCACAACCAGGAGACTGTCTCTCTTCGGGAGGCTCGAAGCCAGAAGAGAAAGGCTGTCAGCCCAACACTTCAGGAAGAAGAGCTAGACCAAGAAATCAGGGATACGGAGATGCTACACCAACAAGTACAAAGGAAGAAGGAGAAGATGGCCCGCCTAGCTGAGTTGCAAAGGCAGATAGACGAAGCCTCTGAGGAAGTCCGCCATCTTACTCACGATGAGCAGAACAGAAGGCCTCATCAGAAAGACCTTCATCAGGAGGGCTTCGTCAACGAAGATGACTGGTATGACAATTTCCATCAGGGAAATTTTGTTTTTGATGATGTTTCTCCTCTGTCTGCTGAGCTGCAGGCTACACCTTGGCCTTCATCCTATAAGCCACCCCAGCTTCCCATGTTTGATGGTCACTCCGACCCGAAGCAATTCTTGATGAGCTACGAAGCAACGGTGTCTTCGTACGGGGGCAATGCTGCAGTCATGGCGAAGTCTTTCGTCATGGCCGTCAGGAATGTTGCTCAGACCTGGTATTCCTCCCTTCGGCCAGGAACAATAACTTCATGGCAGAAGCTGAAGGATATGTTATTGACCAGCTTTCAAGGATTTCAGACGAAGCCGGTCACAGCTCAAGCCCTGTTCCAGTGTATTCAGGATCACGAAGAGTACCTTCAGGCGTATGTCCGAAGGTTTTTACGATTGAGGGCGCAGGCACCAACGGTGCCCAATGAAATTGTTATCGAAGCCATGATCAAGGGGCTTCGTCCTGGGCCTGCAGCTCAATACTTTGCTAGAAAGCCTCCTCAGACCTTGGAGAAATTGCTCCAAAAGATGGATGAGTACATTCGAGCTGACAATGACTTTCGTCAAAGAAGGGAGGAGGCCTTCAGATTTTCTGAAATGACCAGGGGCTTCGGAGGAAGATACTACCCGAGACATGTCCGTTCTATCCACAACACTCAGAATGATGATAAGGGGAGTCAGAACAGACCGCAATGCTCATCACAGGCTTCGGGGCAACAACAAACTTCCTTCCGGCCACCAGCTCCAAGAGGCAGAGGCGCCAGGGGCTTCGGCGGAAGATTCGGAGATCAGCCAAGGAGACTGTTTTGCTTGTTTTGTGGAGAAGGCAAGGGCCATACCACTAGGTCCTGCCATATTACAATCCAGAAGCAAAAGGAAATTGCCGAAGCTGCATCTCAGCAAGCTCAGCCGAAGCAGGTCATGCATACTGCTTCGTATCATCCGCCTTATGTCCCACAATACATAGACAACCACCCTGCAGCTTCTGTAGCTTCGGCAAGTCAACCCCAAGCTTCCTGGCAACAGCTTCCGCCCCCACCTCCATTGCAGCAAGGCCAACAGCCAGAAGGGAGTCAATACACTCCACATCAGAGGGACTTCAGAGAGCAGTCCGAAGCTCGCACAGTTAACAGCACTGTGCCAGAGTCGAAGCACATATATTGACACATATCCTACCTTTGATAGCACTCTTTCCTATTCAGTTTTATTTTCTGTGAAGCAAAAAAACATTGGTAGTTTTCATATAATAATTTCGTTGTTTTCCGCGAGGAAGATCTATTTGATCCACAAGCTTAAATTGCTGAAGCTTAAAATTTTTTCCGTTACCAAGGAGGACCTTCGAATTAAAAATCCTTCGGAATAACAGAAAGTCGTTCTAAGGAACGCAGCGTAAGTTTGCGAAGTCACAAAAAGTCGTTCCAAAGGGAGCGCAGTGTAAGTTTTCTGCTCAGAAGTCGTTCCTAAAGGAATGCAGAGCCTACAGCGAAAAGTCAACGCTGATACCGCCTAAGTAAAAGGCGAAGAAGCTCCTAAGGGAGGCTTACAGCGAAAAGTCAACGCTGATACCGCCTAAGTAAAGGGCGAAGAAGCTCCTAAGGGAGGCTTACAGCGAAAAGTCAACGCTGAGATCGTCTAAGTAAAAGACGAAGAAGCTCCGAAGACGTTCCTAAGGGAATGCAGAGCTTACGAGTATATTTTATGAGTATCTTCGGAACAAATGACACATGCATAACATAACATCATCACATCATTTTGCATAGCATAAGCATCATACATCATATTGCATTTGGCAAGAAAAGGGGATACTCTCAACCTTCGAAAGGATGCTTTGAGAAAGTGGCATCGAAATTGTATAGCTTCGGAATACAGTTTAGAAGAATATTTTTACGAAACGTGGGCGAATTTTATCAGATCAATATCGAAGTTGTATAGCTTCGGAGTATAGCTTCGGAGAATGTTTTCACGAAGCATGGATATCATTCATCAGGGAAATTTTAACGAAGAATGTCTTCTTCACGAAGCATGAAAAGAAGGGAAGGTGTTTTTTCGCCGAAGGCTCAAAAATGGTATGTATTTAAAGTTTCATGCATCGTAAAGAATTCGATAATGAAAAGAGACTTGTATATTACATTCAAATGTACAAAGTGTTGCATAGATTACATTTTAAATGTTTCTTCTAAATAGCATCTAATCTTCTCTCAATACTGCTTCGGCGGCTTCATTCAGAAGTTGGTCAACAACCTTGTCCATGATAGTTTCGGCCATTTGTTTAATTTCTTCATCCCCTTTTGTGAGGGGATCGGCACTTGGTTCAACAGTTTCTGAGCGAAGAGAACACTTCTTCATCACTTTTACAAGTCGCGAACAAAGTTTAAAATAAAAATTACAACGTAACAAGAATGACTAATTGGTACCTAATTGTTTTTCGGGCTCCGTACTCCTTTCGGCAGTTTCTGCTACTTTTCTAGCATCATGAATCCCTTTCTCGCTTTTTTGGATGATCTCTTGCGCCATTTCTCGGCCGCCGTTGTTCCAGATATCAGTAAAAAATTTGCCACCAACCACGCTTGCTTCGGCCGAGGGGTCCCTGACATCTTCGGAGGAGAGGGTAGCTTCAGACTGAGCTAAGAGTTTTACGTGCCCGCAACCTTTCTTCTCTAAGATAGAAGCAATTCCTCTGGCGCCCGAAAAAGCGCATATGTCGCCACGACTGTTCAGAATCTCTTCGAAGGCCTCTGCTTCGTGCTTAATCCATTCCAGCGGATCTTCGGGATTGCCTCGAGCAAAATTCTCTTCGCTGGAAAAGGCGCCGACGCTAGCAAAGCTGGTTTTAATTTTATTCACGCATTCTATAGATTTAACATAGTATTTCCCCTGAGATGTGCGAAGCTCTTTAATTCTTGATTCCAATTTGCTGACCATAAAATCACTAAGTTCTCGTTTCGTTTCCTCAAGCGCGCGCTCCTCTTTAGCTCTAGCCAGCTGCTTCTGAAGATCTTTTATCTCGCGTTTTTGAGCTTCGGCTTGGGCCCTTGAATCAGCTTCGTCTTTTTTCACTTTATCCACTAGTGTAAGCAGAATTTTATCTTTTTCCAAAGCTTCGTTTCTCAGTTTGATAACTTCAGAGCGTAAATTATTAAACGCAATTTCATAACTTTCATCTTCGGCGCTCTTTTGCGCTCTTAGCGCGTTGCTTAGGATCAAGCCCTATAAAAAATTCATATAAGAAAAAAGGAATGAGTTGTGTAAAAATTAAAAGGGGATTTTCTTTTCAAGCATTAAATTCCTGTACCTTCAGGCTGTTGTACGCAAGACTGTCTGCGAGATCTTCTTTAGTCATGGCACTTAATCCAGATTCAAGCTTCGGGAAACCAATACTCCTGGCCATCTCTCGGCAGACAGATAGCTCTTTGTTGTCGGGCAGGCAGTATAAGAAATCATCTTCATGTGTCCCATTGAATATTACTGCTCCCTTCGGATATTTTAGCTCCTTTGCATAATGGTTAGCTTCATGAGTTTCCTCTTCAGATAGTCTTTTCCCCGAAGCATGTCGTATGATGTAATCACATATGCTGGCAGGCGCTTCGGGGATGGCAGTGCCAGTTTCTTCAACTAAAATTGGTTCTGGTATTTTTATTGCTTCAGCTTCCAAAGTTTGCTCCTGCAAGGGCTCTGAAGGCCCACTTTCAGCTTCAACTTGTTGCTTTGGAGCTTCGGAAGAAGCTTCAGCAATTTCAACACTCTTTTTTGGAGTTGTGCTTGAAGACTTAATTGTCTCCAAGACATCTAGTACATTTACCATTCTCCTCCTTTTTGGGGTCACCATTGTACCCTTTTGGGTTTTTGCTGCTTCGACATTTGCTACAGGACTCAAAATTTCTAATGCTTTTTCCTTAGTCGGATTTTTCGCTTCTTCCATTTTTTCTGTGGATGGAGCTTCGGCCATCTCTGCAATTTCTGGCGGCAAGGTTGGCTGTTCAGCTTCGGCGGCTGAAGAAGTTTCTCCGGTGAACTCAGGCACCGAAGCTGGTTCAATATGGCGTGGTCGGTGTGTGAGAACCTTTAACCTTTTTCCTTTCGGTTCTGGCTCGCTAGGAGCAGTTGCAGCTTCTTCTTTTTCAGAGGTTATGTTTTTCCTTTTTTGCCTTCGGATGGGGTAATGATAATCAGGGTAAAAGAACCCGACTGCATCAAACACTCGGTTGAGTCTCTTCTTTTTTCGGCCCCCGAAGGCTGCTGATAGTGCAGTATTTTCAGCCTTCGAGTATGCCCCAAGTAATTCATCACTTAATGTTTCAATGCTTTTCAGCCAGTCATCATCAGGTTCAATAAATTTATCTGCATATTTGAATGTGTACTTTAATCTGACTAGTCCGCCTTCGTCGGACTCTTTGATGGTTTCCTTCGGCATTTCCCATTTTTCTGCAAGTGGCCATACCCTGAAGGCAATGTGTTCTTGAACCAAGTCCCTTGTCCCGATAAACGAGCAGACTACCCCGAAGGCTCTTTGACATTCTTCGGCGGCTTCGTCCATTTCGACATTCGGTCTTCGAAGACCGAAGCGTTGCCAGATTGGGTGCATGATGATACTCTTCACATTCTCTTGAGCTGTTAGATCATTCTTTACATAAAACCATTCAGACATCCAGGCTCCGGGCCACCTCTTCCGAAAGGTCGGCACAGGGCAGCTTGACCCGGAGCGGGCGCCGAAGCTGTAGCACCCAAAGTTGTTGTGGTATTGCTCCTTTCCCCAGGGCTTCGTCTCGTATAATAACTCATGAATGTTGCAGAAGCTTTTAGCGTTCGGTTCCAAACCTTGGCTCCTCGCAGCCCAGACAAACACTCCCATTCTTATGATAGCTTCGGGAGTGATTTGATGCAGATGGACCTGAAATGTCTTTAGTACCTCAATAACAAAGTTGCTCAGCGGGAATCGAAGCCCAGCCTTGAGGAAGCTTCGGAAAATCACAACTTCATTTTCTTCGGGGGTGGGAGAAGTTTTTTCCCCGGCATCAGCTCTCACAATAGATATGTCTCGGAAATATCGCCCCCTCATATTATCAATGTGACTTTGCCTGATGGTCGTTTTCCCAAAAACTGTGTGGCTTGGTCGCCACGGTCGATCTTCGGCCTCTTCTCCACCACTTTCCACATCATAGCTGTCACTGTCATCCGTATCTTCGGACAAACCTTCGAGAATCTCCTTCGTGATTTTCTCTGTATTGGTCTCTGCCATAGCTATCAGGAACCCCAGATTCTTCTCCTCCTCGAGACTCAGCTTCGTATCAGCAGGAATCTTCAACTTCGTCTCGGCAAGGATCTTCTTGCCTTCAGACATCTTCGGGAACGCTAAAAAATTGTTCCCGAGGCCGAAGCTTCGAAATCAAAAAGACCAGCAAATCTTAACGAACAAGAGTTAAAAATTTTAGTGGGCCGAAGCAAAAGGCAAGTGTGCGTACCAAATGAGTTCGCGATGTGATCTTATTTATACGCCTAGGGCGCTGAAAATTAAAAGGCCCCGCTTGTCAGTGAATGTTGCTATTCTAGCAAAGGGAAGGTGTTTTTTCGGACCTTCGGCTCAAGGCCTTCGTCCATATCGCAATCTGAATTTATTATTTACAAATTAATATTGCGAGGGGCTACTGTTGGGGGCCTTCGTCCTCCGAAGGTCCTCAAAAACATGATTTGACAATGTTTTCCAAGTGGATTATATGAACAGGTATTTTCGGATTCAGAATTATGGATATGGAGCACGACCAGGACGAAGCCTGAACCAGACGAAGGTCGAGGGCGGCCGAAGCTGTGCGCAGGGAAGCTTCGGCGCGTTGGCATACGAGAGAACCGACTTAAAGATGAAAAGACTTCGGGGGCCTCGACAGATTTCCATAAACTGTTAACAAATGTAATGGACATGAATGTAATTTTACGTGGGCTGCGTCCCGCGTCTATAAATAGATGAACAGTACTCCCGTACTGTTCACGCTGACTTGGCATTCTGCTTTTGCATCACGCTTGTATTCTATACCTTCTTTCAGGACCGAAGGTACATTTGTAATTTGAAATCATTTCTATTTTTCCATGTTAATAAAATAGAAATGATTTTATGCTGTTTATATTATATTTCGTGCTTTATATGAGTCCTTCGTCATTACTCGTTGTAGTTACGAAGGTATGTCCCTTATAACCTTCGTCCGAAACTCATTATTTCCCGAAGGGACATAATGTTTCGAAGGACGAAGGACTTTAACATTTAACACTTTTTATGTTGCCTTGTTCTTAACCCTTAGCATTTGAGAACAAGTCCCCAACAATATGTATGGTCGCAGTTCCAAAGCAGATTGTTGCATTGTGTGACGGAACCTCCCAAGTTATTAGGCCCACCTACAGTTGTCCTTGTCCAACAGACCTCAGACAACCCTGTAGGTGCCCCTGAATTACTTGACAAGTTCGGTATCTGCTTTCTTAACTTTCCCAAGAGCGTTTCACCCGTCACGCAGACATTGCAGAACATCGGAGATACAGAAATGCGGAAGCGATTACATAAACTTACATTTATTTGAAAGTAAGACAAAGTTATATATTATAGACCAGTAATTAAATGAGTGCTTAGTAGTATTATTACAAAACCAAGGGAGGCAGAAACCCCTCCCGATAAGTTCTTACATAAAAGTTTTTATGGAGGACTAGGTCCTCCCGCAGCTTCATTCTTGCTTTTCTTCATTTGACACCACCTTGGTACAAAAACAACAAAAGTTTGTTGCTTCCTCACCTAAAAACAATAGGGAATAAAACCCTGAGTATGGAATTACTCAGCAAGTCTTACCCGACTAAAGAAAAGACTCTCAAGGGTATGCTGGTTATAAGGGAGTCAAGGTAAGCTTTCTCAATGATCAAAGACTCTGTTTGGCAGAAATGCTTACTAAAATTGGATCCTTAAAAAAATCCAGTTTTATTGTCAAGTTAGGTACAATTACCTGCATCTAGAGTTCTTTCTACCCTAGTTCACACACTTGACCTGCACTAGCCCATTTCTTAACAATCCTTTCATCTTTACTGGGGTGCTACGTATTGGTCAGTGACCAAGTCTTCATAACCGCGAAGATACGGCGATCCGAATCGATTATACTCAGCTGAGGATCTCCAATCACACGACATATGTAGCACTTAACCCTTGCATATGTCAACCACCACCGGGGTTCTTAAGACCAGATCAGGTTCACGTCAACCGAGAGCACAGACACACCACCGTCCAGCCTCTTGCCACGGAGGGTACACGCTACTCTCGCCACCGCTCCACGCCCATTGCGTGTTATCTTATTCTGGCCTTAGTCTGCCCAAGGCAAAGCTTACCCATGACGAGACATGTGACCAGTTAAAGGGTCCTCAGTCAGCAGGCCTACATCGAGACGGTCCTTAATTGACTCAGACGGAGACACTACACCGAGACTCTCTTTTCCGATGTCAGCTTAATCATTTAAACCCAAAGCTTGATACCTGGCAGAGGTACATCTTTTCCGATGTTGAACCCATCATGGCCATGATGGATTCACCATCAAGTTTTATTTTCAAAAACATCCCTCCCACTTTGCCAATCATCTTTTGTAAAACAAAACCTTTTGTTTTGCTAGAGCAATACTAAGCATAGTAAAAACCTTTTTTAAAGACAGGGTTTCAAGGAAGGTAATCAAGTTCAAGGAAGGTAATGCAGGAATTGTTTAAGCATTCAACTCCTATCACCTAATGCATCAATCAAGTGAGAAAGATTTTAAAAACATCAAGGAGGGTGGCAAATGCACCGGGGCTTGCCTTCGTTTATAGGTGAGTCAGGCACGGATCCGCAGATGTCAAAGTAGAAACAATTTCCTGCCTGAGGTTCTGAAGGTGGTGGTGTCTTCTCTTCTGTTACTTCAACTTCTTCTTCGTTTTCTAGAGATAACCATATATATGTATATAAGAATGAATGCCATGTAATGCTCATGAGAGTGCATAGATAATAAGAATTTATTATCTAAAGTTCTTGAATACAATTTTCCTTCACGGTTCACCGGGAAACTAGGGTTTCCGGAGTTAACAGTGAAGTTCAAAGAGCAGGGGGTGGGGGTTTTGGGTTCTAATTATCAAACAAGGTCCCAATCAAACCAAAATCTACCCAAGGCTTCTAAATAATGTGTAAAGTTCATATAAAAAGTTTGGGCATTTTTGGAATTATTAACTATTTTCTAAAAATCTAGAATCAATATTTTAAGCTATTTTAAATACTCCAAAATTCCCTATTTGATCTAAAAATCATGGAACTATTTTTATTAAATACTATGGAAAATAAGGAATCTAGGAAAATTGGTTTGACAATTTTTGGATTTTTCTACAATTTTCTAGGATTGTTTTAACTCTGGTAGAAAAAGAAAAAGAAAAGACAGTGAATAATGTTGGGCTTAATTCAAACCAGGCGACCCAACAACGGGTGAAAGCGCGCCCGCGCCCGTGTGCGATATTGACTTTGCGAAAAAGCCCTATTCTTCTGGGTAATCGTAAGTGGGCACTTGCACTATTTACACGGGTCGTTGACAGTTTGCAGAAAGGTCCTCCACGTTCTATTCTTTCACCGCACCAAGTCCTCGACGGCGTCGAGCATGGCCGAGCTCCGGCGAGCGCGTAGACCGGCCGGAGGAGGCCAAGACCGGTGCTCCCGAGCAGCGGACATAGGATTGAACCATTCCCGATCACTTCCCCTAACTTAATTTCAGAAATGGTGATCCAATTCGCTCTGGCCACGGTGACCGAGGGTGTTGCGGACAGATGAATGTGTTCCCGGTGATTGGTGGCAATTTAGTTCAATCAAATGGGTCGACGAGCATCACGAGCACATAAGGTCACTCAAACACAAGAGCAGCAGGGATGAACTAACCTGTATCGCGCTGGCCACGACGAGGTGCTCTTCGCGGTGTCTCAGAACAGATTTGGGGGAAACTTAAAATTGACGCTCACGGTTGCAAGATTGGGGGCGATACTAGATGGTGGGGCGTGTGATGATGTTGCGGAGCTGACCGCGGGCTCAATTTATACTAAGCGGAAGCGGTGGCCGGGAATTGGGACGATGACGCGCGGCGGTCGGAGGGACAAGGAGTTACTGGCGCGCGTAAACTCGTGTCTACCGTCGTGGCGACCTCACCGGCGATGATTAGATGGCTATAGAGAGTCACGACAATGCAACAGAGGTGCTCAATTGCGTGGCGCAAGACCGGAAGGCGGCTGACGCCGGTGAGCTTATCAGCTCAAGCCGCAAAGCATGGGGGGTACGGTGGTGAGTCACCGGAGTCATCCTCAGGCGAAGAGCTATTAGCTGGCAAGCTTATCGGGTCACCGGTGGCATAAATCTCAACGGCGGCGGCGTGAATCGCGGCAGAGATCGGTCGTCGGCGGTGAGACTGTCGCGCTGGCGTTCTGATCCATTTGGGACACTGTACCATGGCGATCTCCATTCAGTTGGCCTGACAGTCAACCTTTGAACTCGATTTTCTCTCAAATCTCTATGGCAACTCATACCGAGTTCTGCAGCAAAGTTGTTCCTCTATACTAGCTCTACAACTTTGTTATAGCAACCCTAGGTAGATTCTCACTGGATCATAGTCGAAATGGCTCTCAAACTTGGATCTAGGTCACTGTCAATCTGAAGTTCAGACTGTATCAGCCTGACAGTCCAACTTTGGGCTTAATTATCTCCAATTTCTTCTCAACAACTATGCTTACACCCTTAAGCAAAGTTGTTCTCCTTTGATAGGTCTATAATTTTGATGTGGTGACCTAGGGCAAAAACCCTAGAATTTGAAAGTTATAAAGCTCCAAAGTTGAGCTTATAACACTGATTTTCAGACTTTGTTAATATAGAGTTCACTTGGTACTTTTTGCAAATAAACCCAAAACTTAGGGTTTCACTTGCAAATCCCTATATTTGTGAACCATATGACTTGATATGCTTTAACATAGTAGTTT
This sequence comes from Zea luxurians, assembly GCA_029449295.1. NCBI lineage: Eukaryota > Viridiplantae > Streptophyta > Magnoliopsida > Poales > Poaceae > Zea > Zea luxurians. The sequence goes on along the minus strand of JAOPSE010002621.1, from coordinate 23,946 downwards.
TCACACTTTAGTCCAAATGTGCACTGTTTTTGCACATAGGCCCCTAGGGTTTGGATTTAGGGTTTTCCAGGGTTCCAATGAGGGTTTCTGGTGTCTCAGGGGTATGAATGTAATGTAGACCCATCTTTGGTAACATTTTATGAGTGTTTTACTTAAACCTTAGGGTTTTCTCAATTTGGGTCATGTTTTACCCTCCTGGTCCCTATTTAGGGTTAAGTCCCCTATTCCAGGGTTCTATTTGCAAAACACCAAAACAATACAACTTGTTTGAAATTTTTACCTAGTGAATGCACTCTAGGTGTATCAAACATATGAAATGCTCATGCTAATGATGTTATGCTCAAATTTAGTAGCAGTAACACCAGGGGTGTTACACATTGAAAACAATAAACACCATACGTGGTTGCTGATCAGATGCGGGTAGTGACAATTTTTTTATTGGAGTTGTTAACTTGACACTCATTCACCTTCTGGACTTAAAACAAGACAGTACTGCATCTATAATTGTACCAAACTTTATTTCTGTGTCTACATTGCTAACCAAAATGTAGGGTTAAACTTTGTCAAACTACTATATTACTTGGCTGCTAACACAACTGAGAGAAATACTGAAAATCAAACCTTGAGTCCATCCTTTCATAGGATTCTAATTTGTGCATCACAGAGAGTTTTACATGTCCGAACGTTTTAGATGTTAGAGAGTTCATTGCAATTCATCACACTCCACGTCGCCGCTGCCTCGACCAGGATGGTATCGATCTCATGGAGGACGTCCACCTAAGTCCCAAGAACACCCACGCCCATGCCCTTCTAGGCAAGTACTACGAGAAGAAGGGGCTCATCGCTGAAGTTTGGGAAGCCTTCAAAACTGCTGCATCTATCGACCCAAACCATGCCATGAATCATCTTTGTTGACCTTACCCCCACCTCTTAGCGAGAGAACTCTTGTGATTTTCTTGATTTTTGTTGTTCGCCTGTTCATGTTTAATGTCACTGATTTTCTTTGTTGTTGTTGTGCAAATTTGAGATAGAGCGAAGCTAAGCTTTTCATCAAGATGGCGCTTGTAAGTGTTTGTTCAATTAGTAGTTGTTTAAGAAGCCTTTATCTCTTACATTTTTATATGCTAGAGGCGTGTTTAAGTTGATTGCATTAGTGAGATTATTTTATTGTAGTTTCGACTTATGGTGTGACATGTCATGATGGCCTCAAATCATCAGGTAAATTACTTCTCTACTTTTTGAGTTAACTGATGCTATCTATTTATCTATTAGCATTGCAGAACTAATTCTAGATTTTAGGAATGCTTTTGTTTCTCGTGAATCTGGTTCCTTGGTTCAAGGTTTGTTTTATTGGAGCATACATTTACATAAAATTAGAATGGCAATTCCATACACAACTCAGCTACTTGTAGCAATTGTTCAGTTCTTAATTATATTAATATTATCCGATCATATTTCAGAGCGTTAGTTCTGCAAGCGAGGTGCTTGAGACAAGGAAAAGTAGGGAGTCAAAATCATGATGAATGTTGTCATCTTGAAACATCCCTAAGTTAAAAACATTGTCAGGGGTTAGCCTTTTTTGCCGTGATAGAAACCATCAAATGCATGAAATTCTTTCAGTCGATAGAAAACTCTTGTCTAAACTTATGCCAGTGATTTTCTTTTAAATCATAAGCATGGAGTGCATCATTTTACATTTTACTATCCTGACAAAGCAAAGCACTAGCACTGGTCTGTCATCATCCAAGCACGCCATACAATTACTATTTCTAACTCTAGTTATCTGTACACTTATGGTTGGAAGCGGTGCATTTTTTAAATTGTTTTTTATCTCTATATTTGTTTACTGCAGATTGGAGAGTAGTACACAGGTATTTGTAGTTCTTTCATGTGAATTTTTACTACTGTGTGATACACCTTCATACACGACAGACCTTACAAGTTTGAGAGTTTTAGATTTCAGTTAGCTAATTTAGGATTATAAGTATGGTGCTAATTTCATATAAATAATAATAATTGTTACTAATTTATGGTCAAGTTAGTAGGATAATAATTTAGTCCCCAGAACAAAATGTATTGTTAAGTCTTAGCAAAAGTTTTAAAGAGAATTGGGTGCTATGTCTGTCTGAAAGCAAAAATGACCACTTTCTGCTTCGTGCTCGCTTGTGCCCCGTGGTGGTGCAGCGCATTTGCGCCTAGAAGAAGCGGATGGCGACAAAGGCGCTACAGGGTAGCGACAGTTATGTGCCTTGTTTTCATAATTATTGTCGTTGCAATGTACGAGCACCGTACTAGTTAAAAAAATGAAAAACTTAAGGCTAAGTTAGCTAGCTGTCAAGAAGCAATTGAAAACTTACTAGAGAAAATGGAAATTCTTAGCATACACAATAATGAGCTAACTACTAAGCTAAAAATATTGGTAGCACCCTAGGAGCATCTTTAGTTGAAATTCCTAAAATCATTAAGAAACATGCTTGTACTTCTTGCTTTGATTTAATTGATAATTCTAACCCCTGCAACAAGGTTTTTGTTAAGAATATTGTTGTAAAAACATGTTCAATTGAGGTTTCAAAGGAAAATGAGCAATAAGGCAAGAAGTGGCTTGCCTTGGCAAGGCTTTGTATGACAAAAAGGCAAAGCCAAACAAATCCAACCTCCTCAAAATAACACCACTGCGTGAGTGAACAAGCCTGTGGAGGGTGAAACTGTGATTTGTAGGCTATGCCACAAGGAAGGCCACAAGGAAGGCCAATGCAAGGCAAAGACCAAGGATAAGTGAAAGGGAAATGTGCCCTTGGGCCATTTCTAAAGTGTTTTGGTGATTAAGTGCCCAACACATATTCTCTAAGTGTTAAATTGTGCCAAAGATTGAAGAAGTGCAAATCATGTAACAAGGTACGTTTCTAGACTTAGTACATTGATTTGGGTACTAATGTATTGTGTATAAGTGCTAGAAACAGGAGAAAATAGATTGGAAAAGAGTTGGCTGTTTACAGCCAACTGTTGCTCGATCTGGGTGCACCAGACTGTCTGGTGGTACACCAGACAGTGTCCGGTGCGCCAGACGAGTCCAAGGTGAATCGGCCGCTCTCGGGACTCGACGACGGCGTACGGCTATAATTCACCGGACTGTCCGGTGGTGCACCGGACTATCCGGTGAGTCATCCGCGGCGAAGTTGTCGCTCTCGGGAAAAGTTCAACGGCGTACGGCTAAAATTCACCGGACTGTCCGGTGGTGCGCCGGACTGTCCGGTGAGCCAACGGTCGACTGCGCAACAGTCGGCAGCGAAATCGGCGGGCGACACGTGGCCCGCACCAACGGTCGGAAGGGGGCACCGGACTGTCTGGTGAGTCGTCCGCGGCGAAGTCGTCGCTCTCGGGAAAAGTTCAACGACGTACGGCTAAAATTCACCGGACTGTCTAGTGGTGCGCCGGACTGTCCGGTGAGCCAACTATCGACTACGCAATGGTCGGCAGCGAAATCGGCGGGCGACACGTGGCCCGCACCAACGGTAAGAAGGGGGCACCGGACTGTCCGGTGTGCACCGGACTGTCCGGTGTGCACCGGACAGTGTCCGGTGCGCCAACCGACGCCAAGGTGCAACGGTCGTCTGCGTTAGAAAAGGAAGGAGATCCGCACCAGACTGTCTAAAGTGACCCCGACAGAAGGCAAGAATGGCCTTCCTTGTTGATCTCCAACGGCTCCTAGCTGCCTTGGGGCTATAAAAGGGACCCCTAGGCGCATGGAGGAGGAACCCAAGCTTACAAGAATGATCCTAAGACTCCAAGACTCCATTCTCACGCATTCGATTCTTTGAGATAGTGACTTGAGCTCCATTTGAGTTGAGAACTCCTTGCGTTGTGTGTTGAGCTCGAGTTGTGACTTGTGTGCGTGATTGTGCTCTCATTTTGAGTCTTGTGTGTGTTGCTCTCCCCTCCCTTACTTCCGTGCTTCTTTGTGATCATCAATTGTAAGGGCGAGAGGCTCCAAGTTGTGGAGATTCCTCGCAAACGGGAGAAAGTCTAAGAAAGAAGAACACCGTGGTATTCAAGTTGATCATTGGATCACTTGAAAGGGGTTGAGTGCAACCCTCGTCCATTGGGACACCACAACACGGAAGTAGGCAAGTGTTACTTGGCCGAACCATAGGATAAACTCGCGTGTCTCTTGTGATTGCTTTTCTGTGATTACTTGTGTGTTCGCAAGAGCTCGCTACTTAGCCGTACTAACACTTAACCAAGTTTTGTGGCTATTAATATTTGATTTATTCAGGATCACCTATTCACCCCCCTCTAGGTGCTCTCAATTGGTATCAGAGCCGTTCTCTTACATGAGGGACTAATCGCCCGAAGAGATGGATCCTAAGGGAAAGGGGATGGTGATCAACGATAAAGAAAAGGAGTCCATCTTCAACGAGCCAAGGGACGACAAGCCCACTGACTCTGGCTCGAGTCTCAAGAAGAAGAACGGGAAGAAGAAGAGACGTATCAAGAAGATCGTCTACTACGACAGCGATGAATCTTCTTCTTCACCAAGAGACGACGACGACGAGAAAAGGAAACCGGTTAATTCAAATTATTCATTTGATTATTCTCGTATTCCTTTTAATTCCAATGCTCATTTGCTTTCAATTCCTCTTGGTAAACCTCCACACTTTGATGGAGAGGACTATGCTTTTTGTTGTCACAAAATGCGAAGTCACTTATTTTCTCTCCATCCTAGTATATGGGAGATAGTTGAAAATGGAATGCAATTCGATAGTTCGGATAACCCTGTATTTATTAATGAGCAAATTCATAAGAATGCGCAAGCTACCACTGTTTTGCTAGCATCCTTGTGCAGGGACGAATACAACAAGGTGAGCGACTTGGACAACGCCAAGCAAATTTGGGATACCTCAAAATATCACATGAGGGAAATGACGCCACCATGATCACCAAAATGGAGTTGGTGGAAGGCGAGCTAGGGAGATTTGCAATGATCAGGGGAGAGGAGCCAACACAAATGTACAACAGGCTCAAAACCCTGGTCAATAAGATCAGGAGCTATGGAAGCACAAGATGGACGGACCACGACATCGTCCGACTTATGCTCAGGTCTTTTACTGTTATTGACCCTCATCTTGTGAACCTCATCCGTGAAAATCCTAGGTACACAAAGATGACGCCCGAGGAGATACTCGGAAAATTTGTGAGCGGGTGCATGATGGTCAAGGAGGCAAGGTATGTTGATGATGCATTAAACGGCCTAATGCCCATCTATGAGCCACATCCCGTTGCGCTCAAGGCAACAAGCAGCATAGAGGCGCTACCTAGCAAGGTGGCACAAGTAGAGGCTGCCGGGCTCAACGAGGATGAAATGGCACTCATCATCAAGCGCTTCAAGACCGCTCTTAAAGGACGCAAGGAGTACCCCAACAAGAACAAAACAAGGGGAAAGCGCTCCTGCTTCAAGTGCGATAAGACTGGTCACTTTATAGCAAATTGTCCCGATAATGCTAATGACCAGGAACAAGAAAAGAGTGGGAAGAAGGAGAAGAAAAAGAATTACAAGAAGGCGAAGGGCGAGGCGCACCTTAGCAAAGAATGGGATTCGGACTGCTCTTCTTCCGACTTCGACGACAAAGGACTCGCTGCCTCAGCCTTCAACAAATCGTCACTCTTCCCCAACGAGCGCCACACTTGCCTCATGGCCAAGGAAAGGAAGGTAAGTGTTCGAGATACCCCTAAGTATACTACTTCAAGTGATGATGATTCTAGTGATGATGAAGTAGATTACTCAAGCTTATTCAAAGGTTTAGATAGAGCTAAAGTAGATAAAATCAATGAATTGATTGATGCTTTAAATGAAAAGAATAGACTCTTAGAAAAGCAAGAGGATATTTTGTATGAAGAGCATGATAAGTTTGTTAGTGTACAAAAATCTCTTACTTTAGAGATTAAAAGGAATGAAATGCTGCCTTCTGAATTATTTGCTTGTCATGAAACTGTGTCTAATTTAAAGAGCATTAATGATGATTTAAATGCTAAGTTAGAAGAAGCAAATAAATCTAGTTCATGTGTAGAGCATGTTAGTATTTGTAATAGATGTAAGGATTTTGATGTTGATGCTTGTGATGAACACCTTATGTCTATTTCCAAATTAAATGATGAGGTGGCAAGTCTTAATGCTCAACTTAAGACTTGCAAAGTTAATTTTAATCAATTAAAATTTGCTAGGGATGCCTACACCGTGGGTAGACATCCCTCTATTAAGGATGGACTTGGTTTTCAAAAGGAAACCAAGAACTTAACAAGCCCAAGGGCTCCCATTCCCAACAAGGAGAAAGGGAAGGCCCCTATGGCTAGTAGTAATCAAAAGAATCATGCTTTCATTTATGATAGGAAATTTTCTAGGTGCTCCCAATTTTCTAGGAATGCTCATTTTAATAGAAGTTATGTTGATTATAATGATTCACATGCTATGTTTGCCTCTAGCTCTACTTTTGTGCATGGTAGAAGTAGGCTTAGGAGAAACTTTATGTCTCATGCTCCAAGGAAAATGTGTAATAAACCTGCTACTGTTTTCCATGCGTGCAACACTACTTTTGTACTCACATGTAAAAATAACAAAGTGGTTGCTAGGAAGTTGGGGGTAAAATGCAAGGGAGACAAGACTTGCATTTGGGTCCCAAAGGCTATTGTAACTAACCTCGTAGGACCCAACAAAAGTTGGGTACCTAAAACCCAAGTGTAAATTGCCTTGTAGGTTTATGCATCCGGGGGCTCAAGCTGGATTATCGACAGCGGATGCACAAACCACATGACGGGGGAGAAGAAGATGTTCACCTCCTCCGTCAAGAACAAGGATTCCCAGGACTCGATCATCTTTGGAGATAGGAACTAAGGCAAGGTTAAAGGACTAGGAAAAATAGCCATTTCATCCGAGCATTCCATATCCAATGTGTTCTTAGTTGAATCGCTCGGGTACAACTTATTGTGTGTCAGTCAACTATGTAATATGGGTTATAATTGTCTATTTACCAATGTAGATGTGTCTGTCTTTAGAAGGAGTGATGGTTCATTAGCTTTTAAGGGTGTACTAGACGACAAACTCTACTTAGTTGATTTTTCGAAAGAGGAGGCCGAACTAGATGCATGCTTAATTGCTAAGACTAGCATGGGCTGGCTGTGGCATCGCCGTCTAGCACATGTTGGGATGAAGAACCTTCATAAACTTCTAAAGGGAGAACATGTGTTAGGACTAACCAATGTATTTTTCGAAAAAGATAGACCTTGTGCAGCTTGTCAAGTAGGTAAACAAGTGGAAAGCACTCATCACAGCAAGAATGTGATGACCACATCAAGACTTCTGGAGCTACTTCACATGGACCTCTTCGGACCCGTCGCCTACCTCAGCATCGGGGGAAGTAAGTATGGTCTTGTTATTGTTGATGATTTTTCCCGCTTCACTTGGGTATTCTTTTTGCAGGATAAATCAGAAACCCAAGGGACCCTAAAGCGCTTTCTAAGGAGAGCTCAAAACGAATTTGAGCTCAAGGTGAAAAAGATAAGAAGCAACAACCGGTCCGAGTTCAAGAACTTACAAGTGGAGGAGTACCTTGAGGAGGAAGGAATCAAGCACGAGTTCTCCGCTCCCTACACACCACAGCAAAACGGTGTGGTAGAGAGGAAGAACAGGAAGCTTATCGACATGGCAAGGACGATGCTTGAAGAGTTCAAGACACCCGAGCGGTTTTGGTCGGAGGCTGTGAATACAGCTTGCCACACCATAAACCGGGTCTACCTTCATCGCCTCCTCAAGAAGACCTCGTATGAACTTCTAACCGATAACAAACCCAACGTTTCATACTTTCGTGTATTTGGGAGTAAATGTTACATTCTAGTAAAGAAAGGTAGAAATACCAAATTTGCTCCCAAAGCTGTAGAAGGGTTTTTGCTAGGTTATGACTCAAATACAAAGGCGTATAGAGTCTTCAACAAATCATCGGGTTTGGTTGAAGTCTCTAGCGACGTTGTATTTGATGAGACTAATGGCTCTCCAAGAGAGCAAGTTGATCTTGATGATGTAGATGAAGATGATGTTCCAACGGTCGAAATGCGCAGGATGGCGATTGGAGATGTGCGACCACAGGAACACCAAGAGCAAGATCAACCTTCTTCCTCAACGATGGTGCATCCCCCAACTCAAGATAATGAACAGATTCCTCAAGAAGAGGCGCGTGATCAAGGGGGAGCACAAGAAGACCAAGTTATGGAGGAAGAAGCACCACGGGCCCCTCCAACTCAAGTCCGAGCGACGATTCAAAGGAATCATCCCGTCGACCAGATTCTGGGTGATATAAGCAAGGGAGTAACTACTCGCTCAAGATTAGCTAACTTTTGTGAGCATTACTCGTTTGTCTCTTCTATTGAGCCTTTGAGGGTAGAAGAGGCCTTGCAAGATCCAGACTGGGTGTTGGCCATGCAGGAAGAGCTCAACAACTTCAAGAGGAATGAAGTTTGGAGCCTGGTGCCACGTCCCAAGCAAAATGTTGTGGGAACCAAGTGGGTGTTCCGCAACAAATAGGACGAGCACGGGGTGGTGACAAGTTGCAGGTTTGGATTTCGAGGAGACTTTTGCTCCTATGGCTAGGCTAGAGTCTATTCGCATTCTATTAGCCTATGCCGCTAACCACTCTTTCAGGTTGTTCCAAATGGATGTGAAGAGCGCTTTCCTCAATGGGCCAATCAAGGAGGAGGTATACGTGGAACAACCCCCTGGCTTTGAGGATGAAAGGTACCCCGACCATGTGTATAAGCTATCTATGGCGCTCTATGGACTTAAGCAAGCCTCAAGAGCATGGTATGAATGCCTTAGAGATTTCTTAATTGCTAATTCTTTCAAGGTTGGGAAAGTCGATCCCGCTCTTTTCACTAAGACTTGTGATGGTGACCTATTTGTGTGCCAAATTTATGTCGATGACATAATATTTGGTTCTACTAACCAAAAGTCTTGTGAGGAGTTTAGTAGGGTGATGACACAGAAATTTGAGATGTCGATGATGGGTGAGTTGAACTACTTCCTTGGGTTCCAAGTGAAGCAACTCAAGGACGGCACCTTCATCTCCCAAACAAAGTATACTCAAGACCTTCTCAAGTGGTTTGGGATGAAGGACGCCAAGCCCGCGAAGACACCAATGGGAACTGACGGACATGTCGACCTCAACAAAGGAGGTAAGTCCGTTGATCAAAAGGCATACCGCTCTATGATAGGGTCATTACTTTATTTATGTGCTAGTAGACTGGATATTATGCTTAGCGTATGCATGTGTGCTAGATATCAATCCGACCCAAGGGAATGTCACCTTGTGGCCGTTAAGCGGATTCTTAGATATTTAGTTGCTACGCCTTGCTTCAGGATCTGGTATCCAAAGGGGTCTACCTTTGATTTAATTGGATATTCAGACTCCGATTATGCTGGGTGTAAGGTTGATAGGAAGAGTACATCAGGGACGTGCCAATTCCTAGGAAGGTCCCTGGTGTCTTGGAGTTCAAAGAAACAGACATCCATTGCCCTATCCACCGCTGAGGCCGAGTACGTTGCCATAGGACAGTGCTGTGTGCAACTACTTTGGATGAGGCAAACCCTCCGAGACTTTGGCTACAATCTGAGCAAAGTCCCACTCCTATGTGACAATGAGAGTGCAATCCGCATGGCGGATAATCCTGTTGAACACAGCCGCACTAAGCACATAGACATCCAGCATCACTTCCTGAGAGACCACCAGCAAAAGGGGGGTATCGAGGTGTACCATATTAACACCGAGAACCAGCTAGCCAATATCTTCACCAAGCCTTTAGATGAGAAAAGGTTTTGTAGGTTGCGTAGTGAGCTAAATGTCTTAGATTCGCGTAACTTGGATTGATCTATAACATACATGTGTTTTATGCCTTTGATCATGTTAATTTATGCATTTCAATCTATTTTTGTTCATTTGTGGTGCTCAAGTTGTACACATGATCCCCGGACCTCACAAGTCCATTTGCAAGTGATGCACTTATTTAGGGGGAGGCATGCTACAACTTGACCCTTTGAGACTAACCTTTGTGTTTGAGTTTACTTGATTTAGTCTCAAAAGTGAATTGAAAGGGAAAGGTGAACTTGGACCATGCAAAGACTGCACTCCGGTATTAACTCCAAGTTCATATCTATGCTCTTATTGCCTTTTTGCTCTTAATTGACAATTTTGGTAAGGCAATGGGGTTAAAGGGCCAAGAATGATCCCGTTTGGTGCTTAATGCCAAAGGGGGAGAAATTAAGGCCAAAGCAAATGGATCAGCTACCACTTGTGAAATTTCGAAAAGAGTAGAGTTAGAACTTTTTTATTTGTCCAAAACACTCTTATTGCAAAATTTGGTCTCTTGTGGGGAGAATTTATGACTATGGGAAAAAGGGGGAGTTTTTGGCTCTTAATCAATTTTACTCTTGGATTATCTCTCTTTGTGCCCAAACAAGTGAGTTTGTTGTAGAGATAGGAAAATGAATTTGATTCGCAAAAACAAACCAAGTGGTGACAAAGTATGATCCAAATATGCCAAATTAGAGTAAAAAACAATTTGGTTCTCTTTTGCATTGATATTGCACTTCTTTTGGTTGCTTTTGGATGTGTTGGCATAAATCACCAAAAAGGGGGAGATTGAAAGGGAAATGTGCCCTTGGGCCATTTCTAAAGTGTTTCTGGTGATTAAGTGCCCAACACATATTCTCTAAGTGTTAAATTGTGCCAAAGATTGAAGAAGTGCAAATCATGTAACAAGGTACGTTTCTAGACTTAGTACATTGATTTGGGTACTAATGTATTGTGTCTAAGTGCTAGAAACAGGAGAAAATAGATTGGAAAAGAGTTGGCTGTGTACAGCCAACTGCTACTCGGTCTGGGTGCACCGGACTGTCCGGTGGTGCACCGGACAGTGTCCGGTGCGCCATACGAGTCCAAGGTGAACCGGCCACTCTCGGGACTCGATGGCGGTGTACGGCTATAATTCACCAGACTGTCCGGTGAGTCATCCGCGGCGAAGTTGTCGCTCTCAGGAAAAGTTCAACAGCGTACGGCTAAAATTCACCGGACTGTCCGGTGGTGCGCCGGACTGTCCGGTGAGCCAACGGTCGACTGCGCAATGATCGGTAGTGAAATCGGTGGGCGACACATGGCCCGCACCAACGGTCGAAAGGGGGCACCGGACTGTCCGGTGAGTCATCCGCGGTGAAGTCGTCGCTCTCAGGAAAAGTTCAACGGCGTATGGCTAAAATTCATCGGACTGTCCGGTGGTGCGCCGGACTGTCCGGTGAGCCAACGGTCGACTGCGCAATGGTCGGCAGTGAAATTGGCGGGCGACACGTGGCCCGCACCAACGGTCGGAAGGGGGCACCAGACTGTCCGGTGTGCACCGGACAGTGTCCGGTGCGCCAACCGACGCCAAGGTGCAAACGGTCGTCTGCACCAGAAAAGGAAGGAGATCCGCACCGGACCGTCTACAGTGACTGTCCGGTGGCGCACCGGACTGTCCGGTGTGCCACCCGACAGAAGGCAAGAATGACCTTCCTTGTTGATCTCCAACGGCTCCTAGCTGCCTTGGGGCTATAAAAGGGACCCCTAGGCGCATAGAGGAGGAACCCAAGCTTACAAGAAAGATCCTAAGACTCCAAGACTCCATTCCCACGCATTCGATTCTTTGAGATAGTGACTTGAGCTCCATTTGAGTTGAGAACTCCTTGTGTTGTGTTTTGAGCTCGAGTTGTGACTTGTGTGCGTGATTATGCTCTCATTTTGAGTCTTGTGTGTGTTGCTCTCCCCTCCCTTACTTTCGTGCTTCTTTGTGATCATCAATTATAAGGGCGAGAGGCTCCAAGTTATGGAGATTCCTCGCAAACGGGAGAAAGTCTAAGAAAGAAGAACACCATGGTATTCAAGTTGATCATTGGATCACTTGAAAGGGGTTGAGTGCAACCCTCGTCCATTGGGACGCCACAACATGGAAGTAGGCAAGTGTTACTTGGCCGAACCACGGGATAAACTCGCGTGTCTCTTGTGATTGCTTTTCTGTGATTACTTATGTGTTCGCAAGAGCTCGCTACTTAGTCGTACTAACACTTAACCAAGTTTTGTGGCTATTAATATTTGATTTATTCAGGATCACCTATTCACCCCCCTCTAGGTGCTCTCAATAAGGAGCAGCAAATGCTCAAGCAAAAGGCAACAAGCAAAATCCCCAACACCTACATCAACAAGGTGGATAAAAAGGCCACCACACCGTATTTTATCAAAAATAAAAAAGAATGTAAAGGTGATAGCAATCAAGACCAACAAGCAAGCCAAAACAAGAAAAGGGGCCAAACGCATCTGGGTGTCAATCATGAAAAGCACCAAGAAGGTTTGGATCCCGAGAGGGAAGTGAGAAGTCTGAAGGACCTCGGGGAATTTGGAGACTTGGCAAAATTGGGATGTATAACATGGGATGCATCATATTGGATCAAGTCTATTGCCAAGTGGGTTAGTGAATACTTTGGACCCAAATTCCCCATCCATGACTAAGGTAACTAGATTTACTTCATTTCGTATTTTTAGATATGCGTATTTATTTTTCTTGTATCTAGCTTTTACCTTACATGCCTAGTTTTACATGTGATATTTACTTTTGATATTAACTGCATGCATACTAGGTCAATTATATGGTAGGAATGCTCGCTTTCAATTCATATTCTTGAGCGAACCTACATGGTTAAAATGTTAGTTAAGCACTACACATAGCTTATTTAACATTTCTAAGTAAATAACACTAATGCTTCAAAGTTTATATCCTACTAGTAGTATTCTACAAGTGGTGTCATTTTAACTTATATGTGCCAAAGCTCAGATCATAGATAATTTGACCCTCTTGATATCAAAATCAAAGTGCTTGTCTCCTACAAGTATTCAAAACTTGGATGCACACTTTCAGGGGGAGGTTATTCTATAATCTAAGTCTTTGAGACTAATACTTGTTTCAAGTCTATTATGTGTAGTAGTTTCATAAAAGGAAAATGGAATCCCCGGAGAAAGACAATAACCGTCCACTGCAAAACTACAAGAATCTTCAATTGGTTCCATTCAACAATCGGTAACACTTACATGTCTTCTCCAGACTTTGATTAGACTATATTTCATATCTTTTACCTCCCATGTTGCTATAAATGCATATGTTGTCAAAATATATCTTTTACCTATGCATAGGGGGGGTCAGTCTAATCAATCATGTCTTGCACCTCTTTCTCATGTGCTTTTCCTAAGTAGAGGGTCTCCGTCATGGGGAGTATTTCTTCGTCTATGATAAAGAGGGAGAATAATCTTTCAAAAGGGGAGAACACTCTTTTAGGGGGAGTAATCTTTAAGAACTCCAATTAGTAAATCTTTTAGAGGGCAAGTTTTATTTGCTTCCTATATACTTTAATGTCTTCCTTTTCGGTGGTTGATGCCAAAGGGGGAGAAGTTTTAGGGACCAAAGCAACAAAAATTATATCAAACACCAAACACCACCAAATTTAAATTTTTATCTTGCAAGTGGTTTTGATCTTTCAAGTATCTTTGGTCTAAAATAGGAAGTAAGTGAATTATGGAGTTAGGGGAGGCTTAAAATCCATAATCTCACTTTGAGGGGACACTCATGCATCCTAGCGAGTCGATTGCATATTTTCATTAAAATGTTTGTTATATTTGCTTGCTTTGGTTATGTTGTCATTGAAACTCGCCTAGAGGGGGTGAATAGGCAAAACCTGAAAATTATAACTTTAAAACCGGACTTGATCCCTCGATTAGCGGTTAGAACAAGATGAACAATTATCAGAGTATAAAACTAAGTCTTTTGTTTTCAAAGAGTTTTGCTTTCAAAGAATGCGGAATTAACAAAAGGCAACTCAACTAAAATGTTTATGGAGAATGAAGCAAGAGAGCTTGCATAAGAAGAGGAAATCGCAAGTTCTTTCTTGCAAGGTGTTGCTTCTATATATGAGAATTTAAACCGAAGCAACACAAAGCAATATCAACAAAGAATAGTGCAAGAGAACTTATAGAGGGAGAAGACAAACAAATCACAAGCAATAAACACAAGTGACACGTGTGATTTGTTTTACCGAGGTTCAGTTCACCAAGAACCTAATCCCCATTGAGGAGTCCACTAAGGACAGGTCTTTTTTAACCCCTTTCCCTCTCTCCAACGGTCACCAAGACTGGCGAGTGTTCCTTCTTCTTTGTTAACAAAAGACCGAAGTCTCTGCAAGGCCAACCACACAGATAAGGGGCTCTTGCTAGCTTTACAATGAATGGGAGTCAAAACTCCACGCCCAAATGATCACAAGAGGTAGCACACACTTTCTCTCAATGATTCTCACAAGGCACTATCGCTAAACACACACGAGTAGCTCTTTCTTGCTTGATCTCTCTTTTATGGCACTTGTGAGGCTTTGATGTGTATGGAATACCCAACTCTTGTGTATGAGATAGATTAATGAATGGGGGTGGTTGGAGTGGCTTGAATATGTTTACTATATGCCTTGATATGTTTCTTGGGCTCCCACGCCTTGAAATGGCCGGTTGGGGTGGTATTTATAGACCCCAACTCCATTTCTAGATGTTAGACACAAAGCAGCAGCTTTCTATCGACGGCCACACCGGACAGTCCGGTGCCTGCCACGTCAGCCGACCGTTGGGGTCCGTAGCAGTCGACTGTTGGATCCGACCATTGCCTAACAGTCCGGTGCACACTGGACAGTCCAGTGCTATAGCCCGAGGGCACCTGTCTGTGGGCCCCTCTGCGTAGACTATCTGGTTGCCCCACCGGACTGTCCCATTGTCCCACCAGACAGTCTGGTGCACACCGGACTGTCCCATTGTCCCACCAGACAGTTTGGTGCACACCGGACAACTACTGTTCAATGTCTGGTGCGCCACCATGCACTGGCTGACTGCCTTTTTCTTGGATTTCTTCGCTGATTCTTTTGGGCTTCTTTTGTTCTTAAGTCTTGGACTTCTCTGGTTCTTTTATGTCTTCTTTTGAGGTGTTGCATCCTCATTGCCTTAGTCCAATCCTCTACGCATCCTGTGAACTATAAACATAAACACTAGCAAATATATTAGTTCACAGGCTATGTTTAATAGATTTCTCGGGGTATTTAGAACTTATCAAAATAGTAGAACTATTGGTAGTTCATCTATTCCATGTTTTACCTATATTTGGTTGGAACTGAGCTGATTGTGACTTAGAAACTAAACTATTGATCTTATGAACCTGTGAATCAAAGACTAGGCAAACTAGTTAGTCCGAATGCTTGTGAAGATCATCAAGCACCAAAATATTAGAAATGGTTTAAGGCCATTTCCCTTTCAGTCATCAATCGCCAAAAGGGGAGATTGTAAGGAAAATGGATCCCAGGCTATTTGACAAAGTGATTTTGGTGTTTGATGATCAACATAACCTGTGGACTAATGTGTTTGCTAGTGTTTGTGTCTGTAGATCACAGGATGCTAAAGTAACTTGGACTAAGGCATTGAGGAAGCTACACTTCAAAAGAAGACATTATGAAGACCATAAGTGAAGATCAACAAGTATCAAGCGAAGTCCAAGAAATGAAGAAAAAATGTTGCCACCATCGAACCGTCCGGCTGAGAGCACCGGACTTTCTGGTGCCACACCGTCGGATGGTCCGGTGCACCAGGGAACAGTAGCCAACGGCTAGTTCCAGTGATACTGTGGAGGAGAGCCCGGTCCGTCCGATGTGACACCGGACTGTCCAGCAAAGCTGATAGTGCCAATGGTCGACTGACAGATCCAACAGCTAGTGGCACACTGGACAGTGCACCAGATTGTCCGGTGTGCCGCAAAGAGCTACAACTTTTCCTCCAACGACTATAATTGAGTTAGAGCCTATATATACTTCACCCAACTGGCCATTTGAAGGTGTGGGAGCCCAAGCAACAAACCAAGGCATATGTAGACATTTCCATGTGCTCAAACACCCAAGTGCTTAATAGAATCACTCGGTGATTAGCGTAGGTGCTTTGCAAAGTGATTAGGTTAGTTAGACTGCATTAGCGCTTGCTCTAGTGAATCCTAGTTAGTTGAGTGAGTTTAGAAAAACCACACAACCCCTCGGCTCTTGTGTGAGCTATTGCAATTGTACCGACTGGGGCGAGAGTCTTGCAAGACCGTGACAACTGTGTTTATGTCACGGCCGCCACTGTGTACCGGAGGGAATGAGGTCGCGGAGTTTCGGCCGGAAGCTCGATAGTGGAGACAGCGAGGAGCGTTCGAGAGGAGCCGGAAGTGGAGCACCACTTATGCGTGGAGAAGGCCTGTGGCTCTCTACGGAGTTACTCGACTGATGTGCTTGGCCCTTGCGTGGGCTACCCTTTGCATAGGGGCACCAATGAGGATTAGTCGGAACCTTGCGTGGTTCCGAATACCTAGGAAAAAATACAGGCATCATCCACGAGAATTTGCATCTCTATCTTGCTCTTTACCTTCCACATTTACATTAAGTATTTAAGTTTAAATCTTGTCTTTGTGGTTAGATTATATAAATTGGAACTTATCCTTTTGCGGTAGAGATAGGAACACTTAGACAAAACCTAGTTTGCACATTCTAGATTGTTTATTTGCATAGGTTTTGCTCAAGAAATTTATTTGTGGCCTAGTTTAGAAAGAGTTTTTAGAAGTCCTAATTCACCCCCTCTTATGCATCATCATTTCCTACACAGAGGACACTTGCCTTCATCAAACAGCTGCTGCTGAGGGGCTTCTTCTACAACTTCCTCGGACTCTGCGGACAGAATGTTATCCAGGCAAGTGCGAACATACATTTAACATTCTTGAAAGGAACAGTACACCATACAAGGGAACACATTATAGAAGCGAGCACCATGAAATAGAGCTCGCTTCTACGGTCGACGAGAAAAGGAAACGCCTATAAAGAAGTTACGATTGAGAAGTTATTGCGTTTACGTTATACAAATATGAACTAAAACATTTAATTCGACATACTTGCATTAATGGACATTTATCAAATGTAACTAGAGTTATTACCTAGTTTAACTAATCTGTTATGCTAACATCTCTCGGTTAAATAAATAATTTAAATAATATTAGTGACTCTAAGCGAGGCGAATTAACGTTGCAAGACGAAGTGCGCGACATGCGAAACAACATGACAGCACGCGCATCAAAGCAACACACGAGGACTATTGAATTGATAACACATTTATACTAAATAATTATTAATAAAGGATATTTCAGCTAGTATTAACCATGTTGATTTTTATTTATAAACGTGTAAGTTAAAAACCCTAAATTAGATTTAATTGGAACACTACTTTAATAATCTCTGGTCAAACAAACATCTAATAAATTATTTAAAATATATAACAACAAAGAATAATACTTCTCACATGCAGACTACTTCAATATGAATCCAACACGACTTGAACGGAGCGAATCGGATTTAAAACACAAAAGATATCACATTTTCAAAATTAGAATACTTCTTTGCACGTAGTTTTCAAACACTCCACGGGAGGAGGAGGGGGAGGAGGCCACACGTAGGGGGAGACGGGCCGAGGCTACCACCGCCACCAGGGGTGGGGGGAAGAGGGGGAGGGCGCGCCGGGGAGGAAGAGAGAGAGAGGGAGGGGGGCTGCGCACATGGAAAAACGGAGAAACCACCATAGACAAGAATGTGGAAAGCTCGTTGAAGAAGGAGACTCTCGCTGGAGCCGAGAAGAAAATCATCGATTGTCGGCGAACCGGAGGTTGGATCGACGAATCAAAATCATTGAGACGAAGCACTCGACGAGATGAATACAGCGGTAGTCTCAGATTTCGCCAATGACGCAAGGATTGAAAGTAATTGCTCGCCGAAGTTGGAATCGCACCGAACTTCGGCGAGCAATTCTGTGAATTGTGGATCAAATCTAGGGAAACAGTTTTCGAGATTTGGAAAGGGTTCGACGAGAGGGTTCCAGCCATATATATATATTTCTAAAGTTTAAAGATATTTATTTTTCGTAATAATCCCATTTTTAAAATTAAATAATTATAGAAAAGGGCTGAATTTGTTTTTAATGTTCGAAAAATATATCGAAGGCTCCAAAAATTCTAGAGAAATTTCTAGACATGATTTGGCACCCAATGAACTCAAAAACATATTTAGAACTTTTGAAAATAATTTTAAGTACCTCAAATGAATAGTTTAGGTTCTAAAAAATTAGAAAAATATTCAAATTTACTAGAAACTTCTACAAGATATATTAATATGTTTCAAACACTTCTTACGCTTAGAAATACTATGCAACAACATGAATGCAACAACCAACGCACTTCTAGGGCTCACTTCACTATAGAACAAAATAACACTCTATTGTTTCAATAAAGGGAAAAGAAAAGCGAAGAAAGGAAAGAGTAACACGTGATTTTTGAGTATAGTGTAAAGAAATTTTTATACCCAAAATTCATGGTGTTACAGACCTATCCCACTGAAAAGAATCTGGCCCCAAGATTCAAGGTTGGCCAACAAAGAGTTTGGGATACTTGGCTTTCAAATCATCTTCGTGTTCCCAGGTTGCTTCTT
Source organism: Zea luxurians (assembly GCA_029449295.1). NCBI lineage: Eukaryota > Viridiplantae > Streptophyta > Magnoliopsida > Poales > Poaceae > Zea > Zea luxurians. Next base: position 5,309 of record JAOPSE010002621.1, on the reverse strand, counting down.
GAAAGGGAAATAGGGTCAAACCTTTTCCTATAAATGATTTTGGTGGTTGAATGCCCAACACAAATATTGGGCTAACTAGTTTGCTCTAGATTATATATTCTACAGGTGTATAAAGGTTTAACACAAACCAATAAAAAGATCAAGTTAGGTTCAAAAAGAAAGGAGCAAAGAAACCAAAGAGAACCCTGGTCTAGCGCACTGGACTGTCCGGTGTGCCACCGGACAGTGTCCGGTGCACCAGGGGTCATACAGTCTGAACTCTTCACCTTCGGGTTTCTCAGGCGTCGCTCCGCTATAATTCACCGGACTATCCGGTGTGCCACTGGACTGTCCGGTGCACCAAGCGGAGCAATGGCTAACAACGCAATGGTCGTCTGCAAAAGCGTGAACAGTGTGTGAACAGTGCGCGCAGAAGTCAGAGCAGGCATCAGAGACGCACCAGACAGTGAACAGTGCCTATCCGGTGCAGCACCGGACTGTCCGGTGCGACATAAAGTCAGCGCTCCAATGGTCAAAATCTTTAGAACCCTAATGGTTGGGTGACATGGCTGGCACACCGGACAGTGTCCGGTGGTGCACCGGACTATCCAGTGCGCCCTTCGACAGATAGCCTCCCCAACAGCTATGTGGTAGTTGAGGGCTATAAATACCCCCCAACCACCATCACTCCAAGCATCCAAGTTTTTCAGACATCTCATTCAATACAAGAGCTAGTGCAATCAATACAAGACACAATTCAAAAGAATCACAGCCTCTCCATGTCCCAAATCCACTCCAAATAACTAGTGACTAGAGAGAGTGTTTTGCTCGTGTTCTTTGAGCTCTTGTTCTTGGATCGCTTCTTCTTCCTCATTCTTGTTCTCAAGCAACTTGTAATCAAAGCAAGATACACCAATTGTGTGGTGGTCCTTGTGAGGTCTAAGTGACCCGTTTGATTAAGGAGAAAGCTCACTCGGTCTAGGTGACCGTTTGAGAGAGGGAAAGGGTTGAAAGAGACCCGGTCTTTGTGACCACCTCAACGGGGACTAGGTTCTCAAGAACCGAACCTTGGTAAAACAAATCACCGTGTCATCCGCTTTATTTCTTGGTTGATTTGTTTTTGCCCTCTCTTTCAGACTCAATTTTTATTCTAACGCTAACCCCGGCTTGTAGATTGTGCTTTAAGTTTATAAATTTCAGATTCCACCTATTCACCCCCCTCTAGGCGACTTTCAATTAGTATCAGAGCCCGGTACTTCATTAGAGTCTAACCACTCGAAGTGATGTCGGGAGATCACGCCAAGATGGAGATCGTGATCGGCGATAAGTCCACAAGCCACAAGAAGGCTCCATCGAAGGAGTCCGGCAACAAGCTAAAAGAGGGATCACCTCCTCACAAGTCGCATTGGAGTGGCGACAAGAAAAAGATGATGAAGAAGGTGGTCTACTACAAGACCGACTCTTCGTCACCATCCACCTCCAGCTTTGACGCGCCGTCCGTCACTTCTAAGTGCCATGAGCGCAAGAAGTTTAGTAAGATCCCCCTACGCTATCCTCGCATTTCCAAACGCGCTCCTTTACTTTCCGTCCCATTAGGCAAACCATCGGTTTTTTATGGTGAAGATTATTGTATGTGGAGTGATAAAATGAGGCATCACCTAACCTCACTCCACGCAAGCATATGGGACATTGTTGAATTTGGAGTGCAGGTACCATCGCGGGGGGATGAGGGCTATGATTCGGATGAGGTCGCCCAAATCTGGCACTTCAACTCCTAAGCGACTACTATACTCCTCGCCTCTCTATGTCGAGAGGAGTATAATAAAGTGCAAGGGTTGAAGAGCGCCAAGGAGATTTGGGATGTGCTCAAGACAGCGCACGAGGGGGACGAGGTGACCAAGATCACCAAGCGGGAGACGATCGAGGGGGAGCTAGGTCGGTTCGTCCTCAACCAAGGAGAGGAGCCTCAAGCCATGTACAACTGGCTCAAGACCTTGGTGAACCAAGTGTGCAACCTCGGGAGCACAAAATGGGATGACCATGAAATGGTCAAGGTTATTCTTAGATCACTCGTATTTCGCAATCCTACTCAAGTTCAATTAATACGTGGTGATCCTAGATATAAGCTAATGTCTCCTAAGGAGGTTATAGGAAAGTTTGTGAGCTTTGAATTGATGATCAAATGCTCCAAACAAATCATCAACTTGGAGCAAGGCGGCACCTCCACACCCGAGGTGCAACCCGTCGCATTCAAAGCGACAGAGGAGAAGAAAGAAGAGTCTACATCAAGTAGGCTCCCCATTGACGCCTCCAAGCTTAACAATGAGGAAATGACACTCATCATCAAGAGCTTTCGCCAAATCCTCAAGCAAAGGAAGGGGAAAGATTACAAGCCCCATTCCAAGAGGGTGTGCTACAAGTGTGGTAAGCCCGGTCATTTTATTGTTAAATGTCCAATGTCTAGTGAAAGTGACAGGGGCGACGACAAGAAGGGAAAAAGGAAGGAGAAGAAGAGATACTACAAGAAGAAGGGCGGCGATGCCCACGTATGTCGGGAATGGGACTCCGACGTGAGCTCCACTGACTCCTCCTCCGAGCAGGATGTTTCAACATCGCTGTCAACAAGGGCCTCCTCTTCCCCAACATCGGCCACAAATGCTTCATGGCAAAGGAAGGCAAAAAGAAGGTAAAATCTAGAGCCTTCACAAAATATACAACATCTAATGATGAGGCTAGCTCTAGTGATGATGAAGATAACCTGCTTACTCTTTTTACCAACCTTAACATGCAACAAAAAGAAAAATTGAATGAACTGATAGGAGCCATTCATGAGAAGGATGAACTCTTGGATAGCCAAGAGGAATTCCTTATTAAGGAAAATAAAAAGCATGTTAAGGTAAAGAATGCTTATGCTCAGGAAATAGAAAAATGTGAAAAATTGACTAATGAGCTTAGCATATGCCATGACACTATTTCCAACCTTAGAAATGAGAATGCTAGTTTAATTGCTAAGGTGGAAAAATTAAATGCTTGTAATGATTCAATTGTCAGTCTTAGAAATGAAAATGATAGTTTAAATGCTAAGATTGATAAATTGAATGCATCACTTCTAGCCTTAAAATTGAGAATGATAAATTAGTTTCTAAGGCTAAAGATTTAAATGTTTGCAATGTTTCTATTTCCAATCTTAAAAATGAGAATGTCATTTTACATGCTAAGATTGATGAATTAAATGCCTGCAAACCCTCTACATCTAGTGTTGATCATGTTACTATTTGTACTAGATGTAGAGATGTCAATATTGATGTTATTCATGATCACATTGCTATGATTGAACAACAAAATGATCATATAGCTAAACTAGATGCTAAAATTGCCGAGCATGAACTAGAGAATGAAAATTTAAATTTGCTTGTAGCATGCTCTATAGTGGGAGACTCCCTGGCATTAAGGATGGCATTGGTTTCCAGCTTTGTTAAAGGCAAGGCTCCCATGGCTCAGGATAATGAGGGTTACATTCTATATCCTGCTGGTTATCCTGAGCACAAGATTAGGAGAATTCATGCTAGGAAGTCTCATTCTATTTCTCACCATGCTTTTATGTATAAAAATGAGGCATCCAGCTCTAGGCAATCAACACATGTTAAATTGCCTAAAAAGAAAACTCCTGTTGCATCAAATGAGCCAATTATTTCATTTAAGACTTTTGATGCATCGTATGTTTTAACTAAAAAAATCAGGCAAAGTAGTTGCCAAATATGTTGGGGCCAAACACAAGGCTCAAAGACTTGTGTTTGGGTGCCCAAGGTGCTTGTTTCTAACATCAAAGGAGCCAAGACTGTTTGGGTACCTAAGAACAAGGCCTAAATTGTTTTGCAGGTGTCGGGGACCGTAATTAGGGGTACCCCCAATGCTCCTTAATCCGGCTGGAAACATCTTCAGAACAAACCATAAACGACTGATAAAGTGCAAGCCTCATCTACCAAGGGACGCGACCTCATCCGAGCCCAGCCTCGGGGAAAGGACGGTAGTCCCGAACGGATTCACGCCTCGACCGAGGGTCCCCTCCGTCAGCTGACGCACCCTCGGCTCGCCCGAAGCCCAGCGCGGGCAGACTTTGTCGTGCAGCGACCTCGCCCAAATCGCCTTACTAACCAACCGTATCGCATGCGCATTTAATGCGGGGATCGCCTGACACCTTATCCTGACACGTGCGCCTCAGTCGGCAAGGTCGAAGCGACCGCAGTCACTTCACCCCTTTATTGACCGTTCTGACAGGAAAAACAGCGCTGTTCACCCTGCTCCGGCAACTGTGCCAACCACCAGGGAAAGACTGACAACAGCAAGTCATGACCTCCCCTGAGCCCGGCCTTGGGCGCAAACAGGGGGCTCCGCCTCGCCCGACCCCAGGCCTCGGCCTCAACCTCGGCCTCGGGAGAAGGTCTCCGCCTCGCCCGACCCTGGGTCTCGGCCTCAGCCTCGGCCTCGGGAGGAGTCACAACCTCGCCCAACCTCAGCCTCAGCCTCGGAGGAGTCACCGCCTCGCCCGACCTCGGCCTCGTATCACCTACGCTACTGGGGATCCATCATTACCCTACCCCTAGCTAGCCACCTCAGGCTACGAAGGAACAAGACCGGTGTCCCATCTAAGTTACTCCGGTAACAGGTAATGATGGTTCCCCGCGTGCGCCCATGACGTTAGTTGCTCTCAACCCTACGGAAGCAAGGAAACGTCAGCAGGATCCATGCCACACCCACCAGCTATGCTTCTACAGGGCACAAGGAACTTCTCCGACGGCCACGTTGGTACATCTACAGGGCTCAAGGCACTTCTCCGACGGCCACGTTGGTACATCTTCAGGGCTCAAGGCACTTCTCCGACGGCCATGTTATTACCTGTACAGGGCTCAAGGCACTTCCCTGCCAGCCACGTTAGCTCATAGCTACATCCCCATTGTACAGCTGGGCATCTCCTTGTATCTATAAAAGGGGATGTCCAGGGCCTTCAAAGAGAAAAAAGGGAGACGAGAAGGGAGGCGAACAAGCGATGTACGAACACACAGACACACGACACAGATGAGCGGAGGCAGGCAGAGTAGGAGAGACACGGTAGAGGCAGCCTTAGATGGCTCACCTCAAGGCCAAACCCTCTCCTTCTCTCTCTCTCTCTCGTTCTCGCTCTCCCGCAACGCTTGTAACCCCTACTATGAGCACCCCGGTGCAGGATAACATAAGCCTCATTTCCCTCTTGTGTTCTATCTTGCATCAACCCATCTGGACAGGGGCACGCGGCACTAAAATTCATTAGTCGGTCCGGTTGAAGGTCCCCC